>BDUI01000049.1:624583-639342 GCA_002335545.1 Apodemus speciosus | reverse complement strand
TATATATATATTCATTAGTTTCCCATAGTTTAATTTTTCTTACCATATTGGATTTAGTAGGCCCTTGACACATGAGGCTGGTTTGATATAACTTGCAACATCAACAGTCTACATTTCTCTTTAATTTGTTTCTTTTACATTTTTGTTTATTCCTAATTTCAGGCTTTGCCTTTTGCATCATTATTATTCTAGTTATGCATCATTATTTCTTACTTGGTTTCTCCTCTTCATTGGATCTCTCTACATTAGTAGTTTCCCTATTCTATAGAGATTTCTATCAGCTTATTGTAATCTAGAACAGGGAAAACTATTCAATGTATTTTCTAACTTACTGTATCTAGCTTTGCACCTTTGAAATATCCTTTCATGTTATGGCTAGGTAAAATTGTTCGATTCTATCATTCTTATTTATGAACCATCTGGTTATTTAGCTTTGTAAAATAATTTTAATGCTCTACTTTTTGAACAGAAAGAAGTAATTAGCTTTATTACTATTACACCCTTTGACTTGATTGTTGAGATAGGTACAGATTTTATTTTCCTTCAAAATTGTAAGAAGTTTATGTTTTGTCACCAATCTTCATTACGGGTTGCACGCTTTTTTATTGATTATTTTCAGTTATCCTACTATTAATATCTTCAGTTTCTATTTGATAGTCTTGGAGTTTTAAACATTTAAGTCTTTCAGTCCTGGCTGAAAATTTATTTTCATTAACATAATTGATCTGGAAAAATCTTACAGGAGTGAAATATTTTGTTGTTAGATTATTATTTTCCTCCCCCCACCCCTGTTTTTTTAATTCTTTGGACCATGTTCATATTTAAGACAAATTGCAGATAGGTTGGGCTTCTAAACATGTGAATCCTCTGGGGAACAGGCAACTCATCACATTGTTGAAAAAAATCTGCTAGAACAGCCAGGATATAAGTCATCAACTTCATTTATTGAAGGAATTTGGCCTCAAAGAAAAAGAAGGGAAGTGACCTTGTGTAATCTTGTCAATATGATAGAACAAAATGTGTGACTTTTTGTAGAAATAAAAAAAAAACTAGGAAATATTCTAGCTCCATCTCTCTACAATAAATAACAACCGTGTGTATATGAAGAATGACTCATAAGAGAATGCCATGTAAGTTATCCGTGTAGGGCAATGATAATTTATTGTAAGCCAAATGTTCCCTCTGTGTGAATAAGCCAACACATTGCACACAGTAGCCTCATCTGTTCTTTACATTTGTCATAGAGAAATGTAGGAAGGGCATCTGGTGCTGCTCTTGATAACCCATTCATCTATTGCCTTGTCTTTGCTTTATAATGGCTTATCACATTTTTCTAGGAAATCTTGACATTACACACATATCCATCATGTGAAGTATAGGATTCTAAATTGGATATCTGATCCTCAATTAGCTTGCTGGATTTCCAGCATTGAAGAATCTAAGAATAATAAATATGAATGTTTTTCTTTTCACTCTAGTGATTTTTTTGTTACAAGCCTTTTCATTATGACACCTGAATTTGTAAACTTCTATGCTTACTGATATTTTGGTATATACAAACATCTTTGTTTGTTTCCTTTCTTTTTTCTTTCACATTTTCTTTTTTCTTTTCTTTTCTTTTCTTTCTTTTCTTTTCTTTTTTTTTTTTTTTTKTAGAGGTCAGAAAGTATCCAGGTGAGATATCTATATGAGATGTCCATATGTCTGAATTTATATTTTAAAATAATTAAAGTAACTTCTTTTGTGCTCCACCATTCTTTCAGGCATAGGATTTCTACAGCTACAAGTTGTGATGTATTTCAATGTCCACTCATATATTTCTTGCTAGCACCCTTCACTGCAGGAATCCTCCTAAAATTCCTTTTTCTAAAAAAGATTGTATAATCATACTCCCAAGACATTTATCAATATTTCTAGTTAAAAGTCAACCATTTACACAATCTGCACTTCTCAATTGCACAATCCTTTTGAAAAAAAGGAATTTATGAAGATTCCTGCAGTGAAGGGTGCTAGCAACAAATGTAAGGAGAAAGTCATTCTGTTAGGTGGAATTTCAATTCTTGTTAAGTCTCTAATTTATCCTGGAGATTAAAGTAAACACAGTTTGAGGCTGTGGTGTGGGTTGGATCCAAAGCTTCAAAAGAAAATATACAGTTTTCTCAACTTCATAGAGAGATCTAGGCATGCATTGAGGGTGACACAACTGCCAGTATGCTTAGGAAAATGCTTAGAAAAAGGAATAAGTTCACTAAATTGAGATTATTAAATCCCTCCAAGTTTCACAACAATGATTTAGTGGGGTCCAGTACCAAATATCTTATTTCAAATTTATTCTAGCCACCCTACAAAAATCAGACCATATCGAATAGATTGTATGAGGAAGGAAAAAAAACAGAGAACAGCAACAAAAGTTCAGGAGATGATTATAAAACAAATGTCCTTGAAACATAACTTCATACTTCCTAGTATGATGCATTTGACATTAGCTCCAAAACTTTATAAAGCAGAATGCTTTCCCCCTTTTATTAATCATTTATTTTATGTATTTATATCCTACATATTTCTCCCTTCCTCGTCCCCCCTCACAGAGCTCTTTGCACAAACCCTCTCTCCTTCTACTCTGAGAGGAAGCTTACTGGGCACCATGCCTGCCACCCAACCCCAAGGTATTTGGATCCCTATGGGAAAGTTAAGGGAAGGACTGAAGGACCTGAAGGGAATTGCAACCACATAGGAAGACCAACACTGTCAACTAACCTGCACGCTTGCGAGTTTCCAGAGTCTGAGCCAACAATCTAAGAGCATACATGGGCTTTTTCCTCCCTTCTTCTTCTTCTTCTTCTTCTTCTTCTTCTTCTTCTTCTTCTTCTTCTTCTTCTTCTTCTTCTTCTTCTTCTTCTTCTTTTTCTTCTATCTTCTCTTTATTTACATTTAAATTATTATCCCTTTTCCTCATTTCCCCTCTGAAGACCCCCTATCCTCTCCTCCCTTACCCTTCCCAATAATACACCCACTCCTGTTTCCCTGTCCTGACATTCCCCTACACTGGGGCAAAGAGTCTTCCCAGGACCAAGGGTCTCTCCTCTCACTGATGTCCAACAAGACCATTCTATGTGACATATGCAGCTGGAGCCATGGGTTCCTCCATGTATATTCTTTGGTTGGTGGTTTTGTCCCTGGGAGCTCTGGTGGTACTGGTTGGTTCATATTGTTGTTCCTCCTATGGGGCTCCAAACCCCTTCAGCTCCTGGGGTCTTTTCTCTAGCTCCTCCATTGGGAATCCTGTGCTCAGTTCAATCATAGGCTGAGAGCATCCACCTCTGTATTTGTAAGGCAGAGTTTCTCAGGAGACAGCTATATCAGTCTCCTATGAGCAAGCACTTGTTGGCATCCACAATAGTGTTTGGATTTGGTAACCATATATGGGATGGATCTCCTTTACTTCAGTCTCTGCTCCACACGTTGTCTCTGTATCTCCTCCCATGGGTGTTTTGTTTCCCTTTCTAAGAAGGACCGAAGTATTCATACTTTGGTCTTCCTTATTCTTGAGCTTCATGTGGTCTGTGAATTGTATCTTGTGTGTTCTGAGCTTATGGGCTAATATCTATGTATCAATGAATGCATACCATGTGTGTGCTTTTGTAATTGGGTTACCCCACTCAGGATAATATTTTCTAGTTCCATCCATTTGCTTAAGAATTTCATGAATTCATTGTTTTTAATAGCTGAATACTACTCCATTGTGTAAATATATCACCTTTTCTGTATCCATTCCTCTGCTGAGGAACATATAGGTTCTTTCCAGCTTCTGGCTATTATAAATAAGGCTTGGTTCATATTGTTGCTCCTCCTATGAACATAGTGAAGCATGTGTCCTTATTATATGTTGTAACATCTACTGGGTATATGTGCAGGAATGGTACAGCTGGGTCCTCACGTAGTACTATGTCCAAATTTCTGAGGAACTGACAAACTAATTTCCAGAGTAGTTGTACCATTTAACATTCCTACCAGCAATGGAGGAGTGTTCCTCTTTCTTCACATCCTCCCCAGCATCTGTTATCACCTGAAGTTTTGATTTTAGACATTGTGACTGGTTTGAAGTAGAATCTCAGGGTTGTTTTGCATTTCCCTAGGGCTTTTTATTCTTAAGAAGGATAATCTCTGAGCTTAATAGCAAGAGGATCACATTATTTAAAAGAATTACCATGTATGATCAAAAACATTTGAAATGAGTAAGAGTTATAATAAATGCCCATGAGGCCATGCAGAAATATTAATTATAATTAATTAATATTAATATTTCATCAGGATATATTGTAATTCAAAGTCATAGAATATTTATACCTGTACTAAAAATGCACAAGATAGTTGAAGGTTTTAGAACAGAGTTCAATTCTACTACTGTGTTACAGTAGTCAAATCATTTAAGTATTTTCAGAGTAATACAATATAATTTTAAGTCTAGATTAACATAGCTAGAAATCATTGTTTCCAGAAATGGGAAAATGTTCCTTTGATGAATATGCAGGAACATGCTGATTCATGAGACAGAGTTATCTAAGCCCCACACATTCCTTTTAATCATCCATCCTTGTGACAGAAGTTTTCAACTCTTAAAACAAGAGTTCCCAGAACATTGGCAATTCTTCCTGACAAGGAAGGTTTTGTTTACCTGGTACCTTACCATAGGTTTTCAAACCATTCACAGTAATAATTAGATTTATGGTGAGCACCTATGTTCATAACAGTGCTAAGGCATGGTACAAGTTTACTGAGATAGTTTATGGTAACAATAAGTTATATGGAAAATACATGTTTTTGTTTTGGGGAATTTTATTTTTTTTATTAAAATATATATTTTTGGGTATAATATATTCTGATCATGGTCCTCCCTCATTCATCTCCTCTGAGATCTTCCTCAAGCACAGAACATTTGTACTCCTTTCTTAATGGGAGAGGCCATCTATCTGTGCTGCACCTACAAATGACCTCCATAATGTCTCTGTAAGCACCATACATGAATTGTCATTTATGATTTCCGCACGGTTATTCATGTCTCTAGAATCAGACAGTGAGACAGTGTGCGGAACTTGGATTCAGATTTCCTGGATTGTGATCTATATACCTTTACCACCTATTGGTTTATATGTATTATATAATATATATTTTCATATTATATTACATATTACATGTTATATATTATAATATATTTACATATTTACCCATATATTATATTATATATAAACATTTGAGTTTATATTAAATATATATTTATGAATATATATTATAAATATTTAAATATATATTTTAAAAGGACATAATCTGCCTGTAGAGCTTTCGATCCATGACACAAATATCATTTAATAACTACTATCAAAGTAAATAGATATCCTGGGAAAATGTAAATTTCCACTAATACTCACAATACTTCTAAAATTCACCTTGAAAAAATCATTAGTTTAAATATAGTTCATACAGAAGACTTACAGAATAACATAAAAAGCAGTATGTAATTCACTTACATGTAGGTACACAAAACGACAAGACACCGAGCTGGAGAGTTGGCTCAGTGATCAAAAGTACTGACTGCTCTACTGAAGATCCTGAGTTCAAATCCCAGCAACCATGTGGTAGCTCACAACCACCCATAATATGATCTGACACCCTCTTCTGGTGTGTCTGAAGAAAGCTACAGTGTATTTATATATATAATAAAAAATAAATCTTTAAAAAAATACAAGACACAGGATTAATAATTATATATAAAATAAATCTGTTAGGTTTTGAAAAAATAAAAGTCACCTAACCTTGAAATATTAACGATCTCCTACCAACTAATTGAACAACCCTTCAAACACAAAGCATATGCGCATTTATTATGCAGTATTGGAACTTGTAAGTAGGCAGTTAGATAATAATATTCTATACTCACTACTTATGAGAAAAGTGTAAACAATACATATATAACATTACTACATGTTATGTCAGAAAGAATTAAGCTACAGAAAGCTAAAATTATCAAGTTTTGGAAGGCTTGACATTAGATATAGTTGTATATTTATAAAATATTTTATTTTAGCCACTTAGAAAAATTAACTTAAATTTTTATAAAATTTTATTTCTTTATAACTTAAAGTACCCAGAAATACTAAGAATTCCAAGACTGGGAAAAAGTGCTGTTTCCACAAAACTGTAATTATTTTAAAAATTCCCACATTGCATGCAGAAATGAGTGGGTATAGACTGGTTGTAGCACTTCAGTTTTGAAACTTCTACATTTGGTCAAGGAATAGTTAACATTTGCTAGAAGAAACAGTCTATTATCTAATCTTATAGTAGTACATAATAATACAAAAATAAAAAAGATGGGTCGATTACTTAGAAAAATGTTTTGTTATGTGTATGATTGCAAACTCAAATAAAAATTGGACAGAAAAGCCTGAAATAACAAGGTGTATTGCCTTTACTTGATAAGAGACTCATGGTCCACAAAGACTCTGCTGCCATCTGCTTATAGATTATGACTGCTTCTTTTACTGTCTTTTTTTCTCTTTTCTTAAATTTTACAACAATTTAAAAGTATTAGTTTGCATTGCCTTCAATCTATCTCTGTAGCACGGGGCAAGGAGATATACGGCCTAGAGGGAGCAGACATGACATTGCAGCATGGTATCTCATATCCTGACATGAAACATGTCAGAACACTTGTATTTCAGTGAAGTGTAGGACCTCTTCCTTAATAACATGCCTTAACTTTACAGGAAATAAATCAACAGGTGAAGAGAAAGAAGTGATTTTATATTCTTCCTATTGTTTCCTAATCTATTTGTAGATACCTGATTTGAAGTACGAAATCTCAATTGATATTCAATGCACAATTTATGGGTGAACATAAAACCAAGTCATTTTATGGGCAATTACTGTCTTCGCTATTTGAAAAAAAAATGTTTTGTTCCTTTTTGTAACCTCAACGATTTTATATTCCTGCTATTTATTAAGCAGGATTTTATGCACTCCTCTACTGACAAATTAAAATCTACCAATTTCTTTAAGATAATACTATAATGAGTTGTCCAAAAAACTGTCTATCGCATGACTATAACTTCATACAATACAAAAAATAATTTGCTAAGTATGAGCAATCTCACTGTATATCTTAAGTTGGAACTAATTCTTCAGAACTACTTTAATTCATTGGTGACTGTAATTGCTGTCATGATAATTGCTTAATGTTTCTTTAAAGGACCAATATAAATCGCAATGCAGTGTTGCAAAAATAAGATAAAACCATGTTTTCCCCTGGATTTTAGTAATGATATTTGAAAAATCAAGGAAGCCATATTGTTCACACTAAGCAATTCACTGTGGAAAAGGGTAAGTAAATTGTATTGTATGAGACAAAGAAACAACAGATTTTTCATATGCAACTATGAGGCATAATTGCCTTAAATGTATTTTTCTATTTATTTAATAGCATCCACTTTTAAATATTAACATGTGCTTTTGCGAACAGATGCAGAGAGATACATCCAGACATGAGAAGAATGATTCTACATTGAAGGTCTCCGTCAAATTCTTCCCGTCAAAACTCAGGGAAACCCATGAAAGAAGAGGAGGAAAAAAATATAGAAGGCAGAGTAGATGAGAAACAACAGTAGGACAAGACACTCTGAATCAATCAAGCAAGGTATATACGAGCTCACAGAGACTGAAGGAACAAGCAGAAGATAACGGAATAAACAACAATGTCAATGTTTCCCTAATTGATAATAGATGATTTTCTCATATAAAATATTCTGAATATAGTTACTCATCCCTCTACTCCTCCCAGTTCCTCCCCTCCTCATCTATCCTATATATCCACTCCCTTTCTGTCTCTCATTTAAAAAGAATAGGATTCTAGAAGATAAAATCCAAGCCTGCCAAAATAAAATACAAAATGAATCCAAAAGCATTATATTGAATTAGGCCATGACAAACCAACAGGAGTAAAACTATGAGCTGGCACATAAGAAACATACTTGTCCTCACAGCCAGGAGCCTCATAAAATACTAAGTTAGTTTTATATATATACACAGACGGCCTGGTATAATCATTGTTTACCACAGGCTAGATCATGAGTTCATAAGTTTATTACAGTTGCTTACAGGCTCATAGATGCCAAAGGCAACCACATCAGCAAAAAGCCCACCTCAGCAATATCAAATGACTCATGAAAGCTATGGCCATGAAATCTTCTGTAATTTGCAGGGAATCCCACCAAAGAAAACTCCATTTTCTCTGCTTGTATATCCTTGAGCTAAGAACTTGGGATCTTATAACGAAGTTTTCTGAATCTTTTAAGTTTCAAGTGTTTCATGTCTCAAGCATCTCTTTACTTTCAGGATGAAATGTTTCAATTCAAAAGAAATAGGCATATGTTCTTTCTTTTGGCTCACGTGTTATTTCTTCTCCCGTTTTATGATGATCCCTCGAGGAAGTAATATAGATATTTGATTATTTTCTTCCATTATTGGGTGAGCATACGGCACTGCACCATAGCAATGGACAGTCATTCACAGGAGCTCAGCCAATTCCCAGTCTCTGAAATAACATCTGAATCTTCCTTCCACAACCGGTGTTGTGGTGTAATATAAGAGCACAGGCACACACATTTAAAGTTTGAAAGGTACATCAAATTTGTGCATCGAAACAAAGGCAAGTGCTTCTCTCTGCAGACTAGAAGTACTCTAGCTATAGGTCTTTTTCCTGGTACCATTTACAAAATCTTTCCAGCACAAGAGTTCTCAAATCCCAACAGTCATGAGTTGGTTATGCCATTATTGTATGGGTACACTTATTTTGCCTGTTACAACGGTAGAGTAGTATACAGAGTCTGTAAATAGGCAGGTCTTTCAGTAACAAGGGTCCTAGAGCCGCCTTCACAGGACATTGTAGCCCAACAAGATTGAGGTTGTAAGGAGGCAGCTTTTAGCTCAGTTTTAGCCTGGTTTCTCCATTATCTACAACCAAAGCATGTGTTATTGTCAGCAACAGAGACTTCACAGTTTGTTTCTTTCTGCATGTTCCAGCTTTAGCAATATTAGGTATTTTCTAACATCTAGTTGGTCTCTTTATTCTGGGTGCTTTCACTACTGTAGGTCTTCTATACATTTGATCATTCAACTTGTGTTTACACTGTCAGTTTCCATTGCTCAGCCTACATCATAATTGAAGTAGAAGCTTGCCATATGTGATGCTGGAGCTGGGTCCTTATTCTTACAGCTACAGACCACCACAGTGGCCCACGACTTTCCATAGACCTCACTTGATGGCTTGAATATTTCCTGGCTGGATGAACATTGTCCTCCCTCAGTAATCTTTTCTGAGAAGTGAACTATTTACATCCTACCTTGGGGTCATATCTGTGCATCTCTGTGATAGACTTTATTTGTTTTCCCAGCCGTTGTTCACCATTTATGTCTTCTGTGAATTGCTGCTCAGATGTTGAGGACTTTGAGGAGCTCGCATGCTCAAAATTTCAATTTAAATTTTTTTCTAGTAGAAAATCTGCTAAAAATGTCTTAATATTTGCCTCTGAGTGACTCAATCTGATCTCCTTTCTCCTGTGCTTTTCTCATATTCTTTGATTGCTTTAGCAATTTACCAATTCAATTTGCACACTGTTCGATAACTACCATAGTCATATCTGCAAGAGGTTTTCTTGTACCATGTAAAGTTTATGTCTCACTATAGGGCTGGGATAGACATTAAAGCCTTGTGCCTGTGCCAAAGTCTCTATGTTTTTGCACCTGATTAATATTTAGGCTTTCACTTGTTTACAGCATCATCAATTTACTTTTCCTTTATATTAATGGTAGACATGATAGGTGTTTTCTATCACTGCCGCTCTGTCTTGTACACTGCATTTTTAGATCATGGGAAGGACATTTGCCACACACCTAATTGATGCTAACTTTCCATGGCATTCAACAAGTTATAAGTAACAGAACTCTAGCAACTCCATTTATTCTTCTCTAATATATATATATATTAGATATAAATATATCTTATATATAATATATATTCATATTTAAATAAATATACAATATATAAACATATATATTTATATATTTAATATGTATATATGTACATATTTAAATAGATATACAAAATAAATAAACATACAAAAGGTACAYGCTGGGATTTTCATGTCTTTTCTCATTGCAATTCCTCATTTATACTTACAAATACTTTCTGGGGCACAATTAGATAGGTTACAACTACCACAAAAATGAGCTCACACACTATTTAACACCCTGCCCCTGAGGTGATTCTTTCAAAGAGTAAGTGTGTCTGGTACTCCATTAAAGGTTTAGGGCATATCTTCACATGTGCCTAGAGACCTCATTCATTTAAAAGAGATGCTAGCTTCTAGCATGTAGAAGACTGCCATGTTTCGAATCCCTTCAAGATTCATTTATTCTCAGGCTACTTGGCTTTGATTGCATATCTTATCTCTCATCACAAGGAGAATGTAACTGTCACTACAGCAAAGTGGCACACTCTCCACAGCATGTGGGAAATTTTACTCAAATTGGGAATACCTTTCTTGATACTGCAATGATTAAGTGAAACCTTAGCTTCACGATAGAGTCATTAAATTCAAAATAGTGTCATGGACCAATCCTTGGAAAGACAAAATCTATAGTATGTATAGATTAAGAAACTCTGAATACCACCTGTTGTTTATCTAATAACAATGTGTCATTAATAACTCCTCAGTGAAAAGAAATATGCTCCAAAAATTTCAGGTTATTATAGAGTATCTTGAATACAAGGGACAGAGAACCTCTTTTTCTTGTTTTAGAATTTTCCCTCAATTTTAAGACATATAGTTTATTCAAAATAGAAAATAGGAAACAGGAAAAACAACATGGACTATGAGAATACACACAGGTATACACTGTACCTAAATACATGGTGTACACATACTCTGCACACACACTGTACAAACACACACACACACACACATTCTTTCACAAATATACACACATACCCAAGGTGCTATTGCAGGATGATTTCTCATAATGGTCCAGAGTAGGTAGTATAAAGACTTTGAGAAAAATCTGGACTATATATCTATACAGATTTTCAAAGTGGAAAAAAGAAACTAGAATATGCCAAAGTCATCATATATAATGGTCCTCAGAAAGAAACAATAGAATGAGCAATTGAAAAATTGGATAGACATTTTTCTCAGTAACTTTTAGATGAATTTTTTCAACTGATATTTTTTAGGCATGAATATTTTAGCATACAAATCAAACTAATCATTGTTCTCTAATGAATATATTACAGTTATGGGAAATGCAGCTCCAGCCACAGAGACTAAGATTGGTATCATTTTGGAATACATGGGGAATAATTTCTCTATGAAATGATGTGGCTTTGCTTCAGAGATTCTATATTGGAGCTTGTGAAATAGAGAGAGAGGCAGAGTGAAGCCATAACTCATGGGTTCCTGCTAAGAATTTAAATAGCATAGCCTGCCTTCACTGGGAAGTAATCTGCACAACATATAAATAGCAGAAATGCCTTTGTTAGTGTTTTTCATTGATTAAGCTTCTTTGTTAAAAAAATATTTGCTGCTTAGACCCTCCGAAACTTCCACAGTGTACTACAATATAATTTTATTTTGTTTTGTTTTGTTTTGTTTTTCACTGTGCTTTGGGAAAGTACTTATATAATTCACTAATAAGGACTTCTCTTTATAATGTATATGGTTTTGGAATGGATGCAGATATAAAGAATACTTGTCAGACCTTTCTTTTTTTAATGAACATATAGTTACCATGTTCTCTACTTTTAAATTAATTTCTATTTATTTTAGTAAACAAATTTTTAAACTTTAATTCACATTATTAGCCTAGTCATTTACAACTAAAGTGAAATAAACCAAACCCTATGTTTGTTGCTCACTTGAAAATTAGCCATTCAATTAACGAACAATGTTGGCAAGGGTCAAAGATCAAGGAGTGTATATTATTCATTCATGTATTTATTATGTATTTCATGCCACAGTACATTACCCTGAGTCCATGTCTTATAAATAAGTATTGGAAGCCTCGTTTCAAACTGAATACTAATGTGTTTTAGCTATGTAGAAATGGAGTACATGAACAGGCATTAAAACCATAGCAAATTAGATCTAGGACCTTAGAGGTCATTTATTTCAGTTTTGTCATATTTTTTTGAGTAATAAGGAGTGAGAACTGGGAGCTGATTAACAAAACTGAGAGAAAGAAGTTAAACAGCTTCTTTAAAGTCACAGGCAACTGGAGCTAGAATCCAAGCTTTTTAATTTTTTTCAGTGTAAAATATTCATTTTGAACATCATTAGTCTGATAATTTGAATAATGTGACAAAAATTATAAAACATGATTTTGTAAAAAATGAGAGGATGCTAGTAAACTAAGTATAGATGATGTACAAATACCTTAAACATATTTCAGGAAATAAAAATTTAAATAAAGTTGATATATTGTATTGTATATAAATGGTAGAAAAAACAAGGCTTTAAAGACAGAATGAGCCCCATTATTTAAAATCTTCTATCGTATTGTTTTATGTATCTGGCATCTATTTTTATCTTGAACATAACTTTTATGATATTTGATATATTTAGATGTAGGGTGTATAATTTCACTCTTGCTAAATATTAAATGATGGATGATTTAATTACTTTCATATAGTTAATAATCTTTAAATTTCTCATAGAATATTCATGGAAAGTGTTTGGTTTGGACTAGTTTAACTATGCTCCTAGAGTGTTTCTGCTATTTTTAATTACTTATCTTCTCATTCTAATACCAATAGACATGTATAATCTAAAGTTAACATACATTAATTAATGAGAGATGATTTTAAATAAAATGAGACTTAGAAGTATCTTAAAGGTAATGGGAACAGCTGATGTTACTCAGAGGGGTCAAGTTCAGACACAGTTTTGCCACTGATATTTGTTACTGAGCAACTGTTGAATATTCAGTTTCCTTGATCTTATGGAACAAATGTGATTGATATGTCATTTCTTGCAGTTCTACTGAATTTATTATTTCTCTGTTAATAGCTTTAGCATTTAGAACATCAATCATTTTTGTTAACATAATTATCTTCTATCATGTAAACTGAAATTCAAGATTAATTACAATAATATTTATGATAAAAGAATATCCATTTAAAAAGAGTGAAATACAACTCAAAGAATGTACTTCTGCTTAAATAAAAATAGAAAAACTACAAACCCCATTTTTAGGTCACTAGATTTGATTTAGGAGAAATGAAATCATGATTTACTAATTGTTCTTCAACTGTGAGGAAAACCATTGCTTTCCCTTATCTATTTTAATAGAAGTTATTCAAAATGAGTTTATGACCTTCAGCAAATGTCAAAAATTTTGATAATTTTGGATGAAATAATACATATTCCAAAAGATTTTGATTAATTAGTGATTATCAGTAGTTAGGTATCCCAGTACATTGGAATATTTCATACACTATAACTTGTGACCTTGTGTTTATGTTCTTCCTGACTTTAGGTCTACACAGAGATATCTGTTTTTCCCTGTGTGGCCAAATTTGTAGCATGTCACTGTTCTAATATGTATTTGAACTCAAGGTACAATCTATGAAATCCTATTGGAGAAAGAATAAAAAATATTACAATGGTATCAATAATAAGATAACTCAAATTCTAGTGTTCTTGATGGAGATGATATCTCTGTCAGTACCATATATTTTTCATTTTAATGGTTTGCATAGAAGTTAAAACATGAAACACAGTGCTACATAAAGTAGGATCTAGAAGCCTTGCCAAAGTGCCAAAGGCTGTGATGAGCCAGGCACTCAGTGACTAAATACACCAAAAAACAAACAAAAGAAAGCAAGAATATCAAGCCTGAAAACAACTACATCATCTGCTTTAGCTTTTGAATGGGAAATGGTTACAATTCTCTATTTTAAATGATATTTTATCATTGTTGTACCTTTCAAAGTCTTCCTGAAAATACATTTATTTATATGCAGGTTTCTGCAAAATATAGCAGATTTTTCTATTCTAAATATTCTTTGATGAGTAAGGATTTAAGAAAAATATTGAGACAAAACAGGATTCATAACAGGTAAGACTTTTTGAGACTGTAAGCCTTTTTGAATATTGATGCCATTTTTCATATCCAAATTAAACATGGAGTAGAGCAATTTAGAATGTTTTCATAGTCAGTGGTGGGGGAAATCTCTTTTACATATGTCATAAGAATGAGAAATACTTGTGATTGAAAGAATAGCTATTGTACATAATGCATCTGGAGTCTTTCACTTAGAAGTCACATGTTTCATTCATGAATATCAGTCAGTGAATGCTAAAAGATGGCAGAGTTTCCAGATTGGTAAGGCTGTGTTAGCATCCTCTTTTGTTGGTCATCTATAATAGCTCTATAATTACAGGGGAATTACATGTTCCTACAAATTACTTGATAATTATACTTGATACTACCAAGTAATTCAAAGATTAGTTACTACATAACTTGCAATTTTGTGTTTTTATTGTAATGTATTCTTCTTTATGTTAAGTCACTAATATTATACTAAAGAATGGTTCTACATGTATCATTTAAAAGACATTTAGGTTACTTTTATTTTTAGAAAAAAGTCTTTTTTTCAAGTAGAGGTAAATTTGAAAGTATGTTTATTATTTTAGTACTACTTAATTATT
>BDUI01000049.1:608427-623677 GCA_002335545.1 Apodemus speciosus | reverse complement strand
GTTGGATGATATTTTAAAAGATGTCAAAATAAGGAATATCATGAAAATGTTACCAAATATTATTGTATTTAACATACAAATTTTAAATATGTAAAAATACATAAAAATTATCTAATGAACATGTGACAGTAGTTTAAAGTTTTCATGAAGAAAATCAAATCTCAGAAATACCTATTTCTTATTTCTAGTACCAGATTTTAAACCATGATATATCTTGAAGAAAGAACTGTACAGTTTTTGAGGGAAATTTAGAGGAATTAATTCCAAAAGACTTTGATGTGGTTAAAAGAAGGCTATTATTTTAAACATCTCTACCTGGCAAAGTAGTCCCCAAATTAAGCATTTGTGTTAGGGCAGAGATGAAACTCATGGCAAAGATAGAGCATGTACTGGAACTCTTAAACTTTGTTAACGTAGCAGAGAGCTTTATAATGATAGATTTTAGAATCATTCTTCTAAACCTAAGGTACTTTAAAATTTAATAACCTTAGTGTTAGAATTCTAACAGTTTAAGCGCTAAACTTCAGCCTGTCATTCAAACAAATTATATAAACACCCTTGTCTCATTGAACAAATATCAATGAGATTCCATAGAAGAATTATTGATTTTGTGTTATTGAAGCCATTTGCCTTCTTAAAAATTAAAAAATAAAAATTACCTTAAAATAAAGAGATCTCACTGCCTCCTTAAGTAATTATAGGCACAAAACAGTTTAAGAATGCTATATATTAAAATTACTGTAGGTTTGAAATTGCAGATGCTAGCTTTGCACAGTGGCAGTATTATAGCCAATGAGGTGTATTCGAGGCACAATTATTGTTAATTGTAATTGTAGATGCTGTTCAATTGTTTTATACTATTTCACACACGTCTTTTCCAATAGGACTTTCAGAAAATATTAGGGAGTTTGTTTATTTATGTTCTTCCTTTATATAACATTTACAAGGAAAGTAGCACAATCATAAATGCCCCTGCAATTCTGCATAGACTAACCATTCATAAGTTAAAATAAGAAATTGCTATGTATTGTACAATAGTGCTCATGACAGTTAGTAAGCCTTCTGACCACAAGCTAAGTATCATTGTTGTTAAAAGTTGGTTTTGGGCAATTTCACTTATTTTCTTTCTTCTGTATTCAAGAAGAACTGTTTGAGACACTTTCTAAAAAAAATACCCTAAAATCAATATATATAATCTCCAGACACATCACGCATCCTTGTAAATGCTTGTCAAATTTGTACATAACATAGACATCATTTCTGCATTATGGGCATGAAAATAGTGGTAATTAACTTCTCAAGTCCAACATCATGGGGAGAGGGGTAATTATAAAAGAATTCAAACTGATCTTAGCTTAATTATTCTACACAGGGAAGGGGTAGGGATATTCCCAGTAGTCTCCTGTGGTGCTATTACTATCCCAACAATCTTGATAGGAAAGATAATGTTAGTTTTTCATCATTCCAATAGAATGCAGTTTGCAATCTCAAAAATGCAAATTATAACTTGTTTCACAGTATAGAAATAACTTAGGTTAAGAGTCATTTAAAGACAATTGTGGGTTATAGAATAGGTGAGTGTCATACACCTGGAAAAAAGTTACTCAGACAAGGATTCAAATCTGATTTGACAACAATGGCAACAAATTAAAACGTGTCAACTTTTTGATAGATTTGATACTAAAAGGGTCTTCTTATTTGATTTGTCCCATTATAGTCTTTGTGTGAGGACAAGAGAAGCACTATAATTTCTATTAACAGAGGAACTATATAAATACTACTGCTATTGTTATAATTAGCCTCAATAGCTGTACAGTTTTTTGATTCTTATTCTTTAAAACAATATGAATTCAGAAACTGGTAAAAAGTACCRTACAACTTATTAATTTATTTTATATGCAGATCCAAAATGAATGACCATAAGCTTTAATTACCTTCTTTTGTTATATTTATTTTGTTCAAAACTTCCTCCCATTACTTCTCCAAATCCTTTTATGAAACCATATATTTTTCAAAATTTTCTGTACTCTTTTAGATAAAGGCAGTGAGTCTACTTAGTATTGTTTATATGTAAATAGTTATGAGTCAATCTACTAGAGAATGGGCAGCACATATAAAGTAACTGACTCTCTGTCCCTCTGCAAATCCTCAGTTGCTAATACCTTATTAGGTATGTCAGGAGAGTCATAAATCTCTTTACTATCCATTCTGAAATATTGGCTGGTTTGATCTTATTTAGGTCTTGCACACATAGTAGGAGTTTATGAGAGCTTATGTATACAATGTCATCATTGTGTCTGGAAAATAATATTTTACTATTGATGTCCACAGCCATTTTTGTCTCTAACCATGATATTTCCTGAACCTCGTGGAAAAAGAGAGTAATATTATTGTCTCATTTATTTCTCAGTACTCTATAAACAGTGTAGGTTGATCCCATTTTCCTTGGATGCCTTCCAGAATTTGGATAAGTCCTTTATCTGAGGACTCCATATACTTAGTATAGATACCTTGAAATATTTGAGCTAGAAGTGACTTTGAAGCCTCCTTTGTGAGGAATAGTTCTCATAGTTGCATAAGGATGTAGGTAAGCTCCATTGAGAAAAAGCATGACACACAGAACAGCAATGATTAGTATGGCAAGCTATTACCAAAGCTGCAGAAGTGACATCTATTCCCAGGTATAAAAAACAGTCATCTAATTGGTCCTCAGGTCCACTCAATTGGAGGGAATTCTTGTCTGGTACAGCAATTCTTCCATGTTCCCTCATTCCCAAGTTGCTGGCCTTGCTTCTTTTTGACTATTTCTGGGTTAGATCTGACTGCTCTGCATTGAGTAACTATGAACCATGATTAGTTGCATGACAAGATATAAACATAGGTACAGTAAACAGCATTCATATCATATGTTGGTAACAACCAAGAACTGTCATATTGGATTTAAGTGCCATTCAACAGGATTGAAATTACATTTGGTATAGTCAGTTTTCTAGGGCTAGTGATGTCATAGACCTTAGAAATGAATCTACTAATGGAACTCTCCTGGATCAGAATAACTTCTTACTCTTATCCTTAACCTTCACAATTAAAAGATTCCTCTACTTCTAAACAGTATCATCTTGTACACCAAAATTTCACCACAAGTTTCTTTGTAGGTTAGTTAATTCCAGACAAATAGTCCTGAAATAGTCACTGGAAGCAAGGCATCATTGCTTTATGACAGATGCCTGACAGTGAATTATGATGGTGAAAACTAGTATTTGATCAAAATGTTAGGGGTCAAATTAGGTAGACATGATGTAATGAAAAAAGGAAAAAATGCTTTCCATACTACTTACTTCAGAAACAAAAACAGTATAATAATCATTTACATTCCTGAACACTTATCTTTGCATTCATAACTTCAGGAGCATAGAAATGAAATGACTTTTAATGACAAAATGGAGGAATACAAATATTGCCAAAGTCATAATTGGGAAGATATATATTCAGGAATGTAAATGATTCTTATATTGAGTTTTTGTTTCTGAAGCAGGTAGTAGGAAAAGCGATTTCTATATGTCTTTTCCTATCTCTCAAAAAACAAGTCATCTACCACAAGTGGCTCTTAAAACTTTTCCAGCTCTTCCGCATAGATTGCTGAGCCCTGTGAGGAAGTGTTCATATTGATATCACATTTGGGTCTGAAAGCTCCACTGACTCTCATGCTCTGTGTATGTTCCAGCTGGGGACTTGTGTTAATTTCCATCTATTACAAGAATAAACTTCTCTGCTGAGGATGGATAGTCTGTCTGATGTATGTGTGCAGCAATTTCTCGTTAAAAGTCATTTTATTTCTAAGTTCATTTAGCAGAATAATAATAGTAGACTTCCTCAGATGGTCCATAACCTATCTAGTCACAGGTTATTGCCTAATTTAACAGTGTTGATTATGGGTTCCAATAAATCAAATTGAAAGTGATGAGATATCTATAACATTTTTTGTCACTCTTGACCAGTAAATATTGCAGGCAGGTTTCTATGGCAGGTGGAAAGGTTAGTAGCACGCAATGTGCCTCTAGAAGGCCTAACACAAGTCAAGAGGAGAAAATCTCTAATTGGGCACCTGTTCAATTGTCCAGTTTGATGTCATAATTAACTCTATTTTCTACACTAAGACCTTGTTGGCAGTTGTGGAGATTAAAAGTATTTTTAGGAATAGCCTGTGATTGGGAGAATGTCCTTGCAATCTTTTTGGTCAATGTCTTAACAAGATGTAACCTATTCCTATCACTGGAGATTTTACTTGGTAGTATATCTAGCTTGGGTATTTTTCCCCTCATTATAGGCTGAGATCACTTAAATTCCAGATAGATAGATAGATAGATAGATAGATAGATAGATAGATAGATAGATAGATAGATAGATAGATAGATAGAAGATAGAGATAGATACATAGATAGACAGACAGACAGACAGACAGACAGACAGACAGACAGATAGATAGATAGATAGATAGATAGATAGATAGATAGATAGATAGAAAAATAGATAGATATAATTATATACTTCTTTCAGTGTTAGTTATACCTCCACATATTTCTTCCCAGAAAGGGGAAACAGAATGTAGTATTATAAAGACATAAAGTAAAAACTAAAGTATGAAAATTAAATACAGAAGAGTGATGGGAAGGCAGGAAAATAATCTACCCTGGATAGTCCTAGATATTTCAGTGTAGTTATGGATCTGAGAAAGGGGAAAGTTCTCAGTTTAAGCTTCTCTCAGAGATGACTAGGAGTTAGAATACATTTTTACATTGAAATTTACATTTTGAATAGCTTTTGGAGTGATTATAATTATTTGTCATTCACGATGCTGAGGATTGAAGCTACACAGGGTTTACAGGAGTGCATACATAGAGTCAGGACTCTATCAATAAGCTATATATCTAGTGTAATTTATTCATAATTTTATTGAAAATGTAATAGATTACACAATACCTGAATTGGTGCAGCTACAAATATTTGGAATTCCCCATAAAGAAGTGTGCAAAAGCTGCATTGACATTTATATCATGACTTAAATCAAATACACAATGTGACATTGTGTAAAGAAATAAATATGAAGTAATTTTGGCCTATGTTACCATTCATATAAATTCTCATGGTCTTCTCTGATAACGTTTTTTCTTGTTATGAAATGCAGCTTCTATAAAATAGCAGATTTGGGCATTTTGATTTTATGGGATATCTCTATTAGATACCAATTTTTTAAAAATGGAACAATATTTCTTTTGAAGGTACATATGTCCTTTATCACTTAATCCATTTGCTCCTTTCCCCACCTTATGCCAAGAAAAATGTGAGTGGACATTTTTCCCTTGTGTTCATGTAGCCTAGAAGTGCTTCACATTTAGTTTATTCTTTTCACCTTGGACAGCCTGACAAGGACAAATGGTTCATCTATTAGGAAATACTCTGAATTGGGAGGTGAAACTCTCACGCTTTGTGTACACAGTGTCCTATAGAGGTGATTGTAATGACTATAATACATCATCCGGAAATAGGGCTGCAGAAACAGGGTGAATCCACAGCCCAGGAACAAAGGTTATTTATTTCCACTGTTTTGATAGGAGCTGCTAGAAGCATTTTTCTAATGATCCTAATGAGTCTCTGAAGACCTTACTCCTTGTCTTGTTTCTTAGTGTACCTAAAAATAGAAGTCAGTGCTTGGCAGCAATGGAGTTAGATAAATAGATTCAGTTGCATTCAACAAAACACTGGGGCATAATTTTGTTTCCTGGGTGCAGTGTAGAGAAATTTAGGCTTGTATTCCATTGTTATATTTAATTACATTAGACAAGACCAAGGATGGACACAGGGTGTATGCAATGTATGCTCAAAGAACTACTTAATTCCTATAGATGTTAATGACAGCATTTTCCAGACAATTCAAATATTCCTTAAACTTATTGTTTGTTTATATTATTTATCTCACTATTTTGAAATAAAAATATATGATATGCAAACTACTCTTTGAGAGGACAGTTTGGATTTCWGTAAAAGTATTTCTAAAAGATACTCCCAGATATTTATTTATGAATTGAACATAAATATTTAGTAGTACTTCTTATGATGTTCTGCATTGTAACAGTTAGAAAGTACTATATATATATTTAGGAACTTAAACTTACGCCAATACACCTATCACTATCACCAGATTTCTTTAGTTTGTTTTAAGACAGGTCTTACTAAGATAGATATGTAGAATTTTACCATGTGATCTTCCTACCACAGTTGTGCAAATGACTGGCCTTTCAGATATGTACTACTTGTCCAGATAATTTTTAATTATTTCCTTAGAAATTTTTGACTAAAGAAACCTTTGACTAGTTCAGTTAATGTCGTTAGATGACTTGGTTTGATTGGTTGGTTTTGTTCGTGTATTTTTTTTAATTTTAGTTTTTAATTGATATTTCTAAATTGAACAAAATAATTGATTTCAATATGGCATTTTATACATTCATATACTATACTTGGATCAGCTGCATCCATGAATTTTCAACAATATGATAGACTAAACAAAACTCAAACACTAATGACATGGTTGACATGCCAATTTGGAAGAAAAAAAACTCAAAAGGCCTGACCTAGTTAAAGTCTATTTTGACAACTGAGAAGGTGATAAATCCAATTATTACTTAGTCAATACCAAGTGAGAAGCAAAAACAAATGAACATAAATATGAGTAACACTAACAGGACTAGGTGGCCTCTAAAGTTACACTGTATCTCCATGACTACCTAGCTTGACTAGAAATTCCTGATGGTCATGTATAATCATATGTCTAGGACAATGATATACCATGCATAAAGACTTGAAAAGTTTGATCAAACTTATAATTCTTTACAAACTTGACTCTGTGCAATGACTTGACAAATGAAGGCTCTTAAGAAAATGCGCAAGCAAGATGGTCTTACATTAACAGTGAGCGAGTGATCAGCTTATATGGTATAGAAGTTATACATAATAGCTCAGTAATTAAAGTCACTTGATGCTCATCTAGGGTCAAAGGATCTAGTCCTTGGATCCACATGGTGGCTCACAACCATTAAAATCTTGTACCAGATTATCTGATTCCATCTTCTGTCTTGTGAGAACATCAACACATATGTAGTGCATAGACACACATTCAGACAAAGCACTCATACACAGAAAAGAAAAGAAAAGAAAAGGAAAAAAAGAAAAGAGAAGAAAAGAAAGGAAAGGAACAGAAAAGAAAAGGAAAGGAAAGGAAAGGAAAGGAAAGAAAGAATAAAAAAGAAGAAACTCTAAGTACTGCATATGAACCTTACTAGCTGAGCAACTGCCAAGATACTATGCCCACAATGCCACTTTTTTCTCTTTCTAAACCAGATGTCATCAGTTACAATTCTCATATTATGCATTTTCAGTGTTTGCCTCTTATTATCATTGTCTTTAGAGACATCATCTACTCTAATGCCTCCCTTGACGTTTCTTTCTAAAATTTTCTTACAATAGATATTTAGAATCTTGGAAACTTGTCATTGAGACTTAAAAATCCACCCAATATTACAGCTTGTATTACTTCAATAACTTTTTATACCTCAGTTAAAAAATAACTAAAAACAAGGATATATTGTGATTCCCTAAAATATTAAAAATGTAAAAGGTTTGTGTTCCTCTCAAAACATATTAAATAAAGTATGGAAAGTGAGCATCCCATTATTTTCCTCTCTGAAAAACCATGAATGTATATTGGTTTAGATTTAATTACATGCAAAAATTATTCTCTATAAAATATATTACACATGATATTTCGTTTGTATTACCTTACTTTTAAAGTAATTGAAGTAGGACAAATAAGTGTGATTTGATAAACAAAAAGGAAAACTTATAATTATGTTAAAATCCATCATGAGAAAAATCTAGAATTTTACCACAAAGTTTTGAAGATTAATATACAAAATATTTATGTGGTTCTAGCAGTTTGATAGAGATGTACTAATCTGACCTGCAGTTAAAGCCATGATCAGGCATCACAGAACTTATTAGTGGACTTAACATTGACTAGGAAAACATGGTAGAGACATTAAAGGATAGAGATTCTCTTATAGGTTAAGGAAATTGTTTTAGCTTTGATAAACAGTGGTATTTCTTTGAAATATGAAGATCATAGAATGATAGAATATTGTTTATTTTAAGAATGCAGATAATTTATATATTTCAAATTAATTACTCTTAAATGTTTCCCCTGGGAACATAGCTTCAACAAAAATAAATATCTCTTACAACCCCCCAAAGTATTTGCTGTCACTGGAATAAACTCTATAATCTATACCCCAGCGAGAGTTCGGATTATATTAAATTATTTCTGTTGCTTCACATTGGTAAGCAGGACCATTAATTTCACTTAATGTGAGTGCGTAGCTTACTCTCATGAATTGAATTATCTAATTGAAGTTAATATTTCAAAACTAGCAATTGTTCATCTTTATGTTATTATTCTATGACTAGTATATAGCTACTTCATAGCTTTTATTTAGAATGAATTCTGTACAAGCGGATACCTGAGAATAATTTGTTATATTTAAAATATGATAGATGCAAAGCTCTAAACCTATCTAACTGTGGATAAATCCACAGTAATAATGATACTATATTCCTTATTTATTCTGTCTATAATAATGCTATCTTTATGTATTCATTCTTAACAGAGACCAGAAAATCAAAATATGAATACCATAGTTTGAAGAGTTTGTTCAGTAGTAAGAAACACTTGTTCTTATAGATGACCCAGGTTAAAATTCTAGCAACCTTATGGCAGCATATAGCTGTCTGTCACTTCAGTTCAATAGGATCAGGCATCCTCTTCTGTCCTTGAACATGAGACGCCAATTTGGTGCACATATATACATAAAGTCATACATATAAAAAGTCTAAGTAATGAAGTATGTTATTGACATTATGTTTATAATAAAAACAGATGTTTACCCATATAAATAACAGTGAGGAATCAACTAATTTATTAACTTCTTCTTCTTCTTCTTCTTCTTCTTCTTCTTCTTCTTCTTCTTCTTCTTCTTGTTATTGTTATTATTATTATTATTATTATTATTATTGTTATTATTATTATTATTATTATTATTATTATTATTATTATATTTGCTTTATTTTCATTGCAAATGGTATCCCCTTTCTGCATTAACTCTCCAAAAACCCCTATCCTATCTTCCCTTACCCTGCTCCTCCGACAATTTCCTGACTTGCATTCCCCTATTCTAGAACCTTCACAGGACCTAGAAATTGAACCTTCACAGGACCAATGGCCTGTCCTCTCATTGGTGTCTGAAATGGTCATCTCTGCCACATATGTAGATGGAGCCATGTGTACCTCCATGTGTACTCTTTGGTTGATGGTTTAGTCCCTGGGAGCTCTGCTGCTACTGGTTGATACAGATTATTGTTCCTCCTGCAGGGCTGCAAACCTTTTCAGTTCCCTGGGCCCTCTCTCTAGCTGCTCCATTAGGGACCCCATGCTCATTCTATTGGTTGGCTGTGAGTTGTGGGTGTTTTGATCCACTTTCCAATAATGATCAAAGTATCCACACTCTGGTGTTCCTTCATCTTGAACGTCATGTGTTCTATGAGTTGTATCTTTGGTATTCTGAGCTTTTGCGCTAAAATTCACTTATCAGCGAGTATATACAACATGTGTTCTTTTGTGAGTGGGTTACCTCACTCAGGATGATATTTTCTAGCTCCATCCATTTGCCTAAGAATTTCATGAATTCTTTGTTTTTAATAGCTGAGCAGTACTCCATCGTGTAAATGTATCACATTTTCTGTATCCATTCCTCTGTGGAAGGACATCTGGGATTTTTCCAGCTCTGGCTATCATAAATAAAGCTGCCATGAACATAGTCGAGCATGTGTCCTTATTACATGTTGGAGCATCTTCTGGGTATATGCCCAGGAGTGGTATAGCAAGGTCTTCAGGTAGTGCAATGTCCACTTTTTTGAGTATCTGACAAACTGATTTTCAGATTGGTTTTACCAGCTTGCAATCCCACCAGCAATGGAGGAGTATTCCTCTTTCTCCACATTTGCTGTCCCCTGAGTTTTTGATCTTGGTCATTCTGACTGGTGTGAGGTGGAATCTCAGGATTGTTTTGAATTACATTTCCCTGATGAATCATCAGATCCTACTACAAAAGCCAACACTCAACAAAAGTGGAAAATTCTGATGAAATGGACAATTTTTTAGACAGATACCAAGTAACAAAGTTAAATCAGAATCAGATAAATGATCTAAACTATCTCATAACCCCTAAAGAAATACAAGCAGTCGTTAATAGTCTCCCAACCAAACAAAACCAAGGACCAGATGGGTTCAATACAGAGTTTTATCAGACCTTCAAAGAAGACCTAATACCAATACTCTTCAAACAATTCTACAAAATTGAAACAGAAGGAATACTACCCAATTCGTTTTATGAAGCTACAATTACACTGATACCTAAACCACTCAAAGACCCAACAAAGAAAGAGAACTTTAGACTAACTTCCCTTATGAATTTCAATTCAAAAATACTTCATAAAATTCTTGCCAACCAAATACAAGAACACATCAAATTGATTATACACCATGATTAATAGGCTTCATCCCAGGGATGCAGGGATTTTCAATATATGGAAATCCATCAACGTAATTCACTATATAAACAAACACAAAGAAAAAAGTACATGATCATTTCATTAGATCTGAGAACGCATTTGACAAAAACCAACACCTCTTCATAATTTACTAACTTAAAACCACATTCTCTAGGGATTGGTAATTGGCTTAGTTGCTCAGTGGTATGTGCTGGGAATCTTCACATTCGATTTCGGTCCCAACAGTATGATGTAAGTGAAATTTCACTCCTAAGAATTGTTCTCTGAGCTCACATACAAGATATAGTATACACACACACACACACACACACACACACACACACACATACACACACACACACACATTCACATGGAGAGAAAAAAATGAATAAATAATTAAATCCTAAAAAGTACCCTAGAGTGTTTAAATTAATAAGTTAAAATAACTGGTTTATATCCAATGACCAAGTGATTATTGTGCAAAAAGTAACATCATTTCTCAAGCCAGATATCACTGTCATCATGTGAGAATGGCTACTGTGTAAAAATTGGTAGATTTAGGGAAGAAAGGAAAGTGAAAATGTGATATAATAATAATTTAATTAAAATTAATAAAAATCTATAGAGATAAAAGTCATGGAAAATACATTGAGAATTTTGATTCCAATATTCATTTAAAGTTGATAAATAGAAATATAGATAAAATGCAAAATGAAAAAATCCTTGAATGTTTTATTATGATAATTTAAGGCTTCATTTTCTTCCTTTTGAATAAGGCACTTTACAAATTAATGGTGAGCTTTTAAATAAAACTATATATTTTCTATATAGAATAATAAAACCATTCTTGACAATTATCCAGAATGGTAGACAGGAAATGCATTGTATTGATTAAGCAAGGGAAAGTAATTGTTTAGGATGACCTAACAGTATTTAGCCAAGAGGAACAGCATAAAATGAATCAAAAGTTCCATATAGGCTCATCTTCAGTTGGCAGTTGTAAGTAAAATTTATCAGGGTACACATTTATCTCCAAGGGAATGATGAAAGGCCTATGATTTTGGTCACTAAGAATCAGCCAGGCAGAATATCATTGAACATAATGTAAAAATAATCCTTTATTGTCAGAATCAGATGGAAGAGCTGATCTAACAGGTCTTATCTATCATTAATCTCCAAGGTTTATGAACTAGTGATTGTGGCTCAATTAGCATTGCTTAAATGAAAGCTCTATTTCAATACCACAACTAGCTTCCCTGGAGCTCAAAATCCTGGACCTCATTCAACATGAACAGGGAGAAGGGATCTGGATCCAAGCCAAATGCAGTAAATATTCTAAGCAGAGACAAGAGGGAAGAATTCTAATGTTGGAGCTACCATACACGGCATGGCACTTTCTCTCTCTCTCTCTCTCTCTCTCTCTCTCTCTCTCTCTCTCTCTCTCTCACAGGAAAATTTGGTGGCAATTTCAATATTATTCTTTTTCATTCAGGCATCATCTTGACTCATTGATTTATTTCCAAGTTCTGGGATAATGAGTATTTGGGAAATGTAATCTCTGGCTATCTAGTTAGCCAATTGAAATACGTCCATGTTAATGCTTCACATTTGCATTCTATTTCATCAAAAATATTCTGAGAGTTTGAAAATGCATGTCACTCGTACAACAATGTCTGTAAGATTAAACTGTTGATAATAATCGCTACTAAATGTTTAACTCACTGAACTCCATTCATAACTGTCCACAAGATGACTTTTACAACATATTTCATTTTGTTTTAATATTTGTGGCTCATTTTATATTTTTATCATGCAAAAGTAAAAATAATAGAAATAAGCAGCTAGGTGCTTTAGAAACTTGTTTTGAAAATTATTTGTAAAAACAAGAATAAAAAGAAATACAACTCATCCTATTTGTTTGGAAGTAAAATATTCCAAAGAGAAAATGAATGATGACCTGCAAAGAGCTTTCCTCATGGACAGAAAAGCTATTATTATATCAGTAATTGCAATCACAAACGGTTATCACAGGAAGAAGGCTTAGCTGATTTTGTTCCCAATGAAAAGATTAGATTGGCTTGTTTTGTTGCTGTTATTTCCTAATTCTTCAAGCTTTGAATTCCACAGAAACAGATAAAACAAGGCTCCTGCTCTTCAGAAGTAGAGTCTCATATGTGAAAGTCTGGAAACATGTCCCGAGTTGGAATCAGATGGCATAACAGCACATCTGTAGGTACTGGGATTCTTTTAAGCTTGAATGACTTACACAGAATAAGAAAGTAGTTCACTAAAAAATTAGATAATAAACATAGAAGTTGAATATTTAGATGAATAATGGCAAGTAAAAATAAAGTGCTCTCTGTTAGGCATGGGGGTAAGATGCTGGAGTTAAGTTCTCTATAAGGAAGAAGTTTATTCGAGATTGGTAAATGCAATTTATAAACCAGATTCTAACTATTGCAGGATTGTGTTGACAGCAGTGGGCAACTGACTGACAACAGAGGAGTCGGAAAAAAACTGTGCATTTGAATGTCTAATTTTGAAATATAGTCAAATATACATAAGCCAAAGTTTAGTTTTGTGGACAAGAAAGAAGAAATATGTCAATAATAGCATTCAGACTAGCTTAAACATTAATGTGCTATATCCAATGAGATAGGTTATTTTTACTTCTATATAACATACTTTGACTTCTCGTTTTATTCAGACTCTTTCCTTAAAGAAAGTTAACAAATAGGACAGTTTGCATGTTTTAGAAAATAAGAGTTTTTCCACTGTAATACAACAGTAAATGGATTTTCTTTATCAGACCCCTCCACTCAAAGCTTGGGGCTCTATATGGAAGAGGAGGCAGAAATATTTCAAGTGCCAGAGATTGTAGATAACCCCAAGGTAATGGCATCTTTCAGACACAACAGGGTTAATAAACATATGGATTCACAGAGCTTGTGATAGCATACAGAAAGCCTAAACAAGATCAAGCTAGACCAAACCACAATACAGAAAAGTCAAAACCAGATGGACTCCATGTTGGTGGGTATGTTGTAGTTTTATTTTGCCATTATTGTTGCCGTTGTTGTTTCTTTGTTAGATTATTATTTTGTCAAGACAGAATTTAAAATTCAATGGATGGGGGAACTAGGGAGGAATTCAGAGAGTGGAAAGAATAAGATAAAATTATTCTGTATGAAAAGAAGCCAATTCACACTGACTTTTATCTTAAAAGAATGGTCTTTTTGTTGTTTTGGGGACAAATTCTATTATGAGCACTACTTAGATATAGGTTAGTTATTGGCTTAACAATTCCTCTCTATATTGCTCTTTCACATTACATTTTCCTCTGCGTCTTCTGAATATTTGACGTTTCTGAGTCTTTTATTACAGAATGATGTGGCAGAACTTTTAACCTCATAAGTGGAAGTATCCAAGATGCAGACACATTATCATGAGATTTTCCATCAAAGATTACAATTCATGCCTCATTAAACATAGTTTACCTTATACCATAAATCAAAAGAAATGAGGCCCAAGAACTTGTATAGGTTTCTCAAATATAATGTATCCTTTATTTTATATCCATATTTATTTCCTTTGTTATATTATGAAAATATACACTTTAAGTTTTTTAGAAAAATTCTGAATATATTAAAATATACAGAGATAAAACTAAGAATGCATTTTTTGAGACTTGATCACTGTATGTAGACCAGGCTGTCTTTGTACCTAGATCCCCCTGCCTCTTCCCCACAAGTGCTGGGATAATGGCAAGGGCCATCAAGACTGGCTAGAAAGATGTTATTAATAAGTTTTTTTAAATCCTAAGTATATATTGTCATACATTGTGTCTTTCTTCAATGTCTTGAACTGTTTCTTCCCAATATATACCTTGTAAAGTAAAGTGACAGTTGAACTTTAACTGAAAGTATTAAATAATAATTAGTTACTTAAAATTAATTAACAATACTAATTTAAACTGAATAATTAAAATTATTAAATAATAAATAATTGAGTAATAACGGAGCCAGGTATGGTAGCTTGTAATCATTAAACTTATGAAACAGTTAGAGAACTGCGAATACAAGACCAGCCCAGACTACATAGCAAATTACCTTTTCTAAAACCAAATAAACGAGAAAAATAAAAACAAAAACAAAAGGGAAAGTTATGTTAAGGCCTGTGTATTGATTGTAACAACCACGTTTGGAGAAAAATGCCTCTCTTTATGATCCAAGGTCCTTGGTCTTAATTAAAATGTTAAGAACCAGAAATTATAATTATCTTTTGTTTGATTAAATCGCTTTCATCTGTCCAAGAAGCCTGGTTTCCAACAGAAGGTGGCAATATCAGTCTTATGTGTGAAAGAATTTTAGCCACTTCAGAGATGAAAAAACTGATTATCAGATATTAAGTAATTCATGTAAGTTTTTATTACTGTTTAAACTAAAGAATATATCCAATTTTTTTATTGGATATATTCTTTATTTACATTTCATTTCCCTTTTCCTGGTTCCCCCCCCCCCCCCCCCAAAGGTCCCATATGCCCTTTTCCCTCCCCCTGTTCCCCCATTCACTCCTTCCCACTTCCCTGTTCTGG
>BDUI01000049.1:577221-593614 GCA_002335545.1 Apodemus speciosus | reverse complement strand
AAAAAGACATATGGGACATTGGGCGGGCGGGGAAACCAGGAAAAAGGTAAATGAAATGTAAATAAAGAATATATCCAATAAAAAAAAGAAAGAGACAGAGTAAACCTCTGACTTCCTGTAAAAAAATATAAAAAAAAAGAATATTCTTTGGTTGGTGGTTTAGTCCCTGGGAGCTCTGGGGTTACTGGTTGGTACATATTATTGTTCCTCCCATGGGGCTGCAAACCCCTTCAGCTCCTTGGGTCCTTTCTCTAACTCCTCCATTGGGGACCCTATGCTCAGTCCATTGGTTGGCTCTGAGCCATGGATATTTTGATCCCCCTTCTAAGAAGGACCAATGTTTCCATTTGTCTTCTTTGTCCACTTTGGTCTTCCTTCTTCTTTAGTTTCATGTGGTCTGTGAATTGGGTCTTCCAAGATTTTGGGTTAATATCCACTTATCAGGGAGGGAATACCATGTGTGTTCTTTGGAGGGACCCGTGGCTTCAGCTACACATGTAGCAGAGAATGACCTTTTTCAGTGAGAGGAGAGGCCATTGGTCCTGTGAAGACTCAATGCCACAGTATAGGGGAATGCCAGGTAAGGAAAGTGGGAGAGGAGGTTGGTAAGGAGGGGGAGGGGTTAGGATAGCAGGATTTCAGAGGGGTAATGAGGAAAGAGGATAACATTTGAAATGTAAATAAAGCAAATATCTAATAATTTTTTTAAAGATAAGAATATTCAAGCCCAATGAACATGCAATTTGAAGGAAACAGTAGAGATCATAGCAGGAAGGAGACTGGAAAATACCAACAGACAGTAGCCTTTACAACTGAACAGATGTTCTCTACAAAAGTAATGGGATTGGTAGACAGCTTTTCAATGGAATTATTTAAAATAGCTAAGTTGTACCAGAAGACATTATGTTGACAAAAATAAAAGGAAGGATTAAAGGGAGGGGTGAAGACAGCAAAGGGGAGCAGGAAAGAAAAGTGAACAATGTCCTGAAGACTGGCTGAACTATTCAGAACTGAGAACTGATTTTTGTTTTGGGTTCTATTTAGCAGGGCAATGACACAGTCCACATTTTCCTCAACTTGACTTATTTCTAAGTCTAAATGCTTAATATACTCAAGATTGTAAAACAACAATCAAAATTCATGTGCAAGTAATAATAAAAGAATGTAGGTTATTATACAGAAAGTATGGTGATAAACATGATGCTATGAATTCATCCACTTATCTATTTCTGATGATTTGTAGACATGATTCACAAACTGATTATCATATTAATAAATTGCAGGGAGGGAAATAAAAGAAACAAAAAAGAAGTGCAAATGGCTAAGTTGATGTAAAGAATCCATACTTGATGGTCTAGCCAGTCAACATTGATAGAATCATATATATATATATACACACACATATATATATATAAACATTAAATAAACTTATAAATTGTAAAACATGAAATTGAAAAAAATGAATAGTGATAACTATTTTAGAACCTCAACATTATTATATCCATAACAAACCACAAGTAATGACCTGTAAAATTAGTCCCATTAAATTTAGTGCATTTAACAAAGATAGTCAGTGCTGATTTATTGTAATTGTACTTAAAATGAACAGCATAAATATATATATATATGTATACATATATACATATATGTATATATATTATTTATACAGACACACATACACACACACACACACACAGAGGTGTGTTGGCTATTTTAGAACTTGCTGTATAGACCAGGCTGGCCTTGAATTAGAGATCTTACTATGTCTGTTTTTAATTGCCATGTCATTCCTGTTGCTGAAAGAATCTGGCAGTTCCATTCCAAATTCTAGTAAACAGTGGAGAATAGTCAGTAATAACAGTCAATAATGACAATGTAAAAATACTTCATAATTTTGGAGCTGAAGTATAGAACCATGTTATGTTGTAACCCCAGATATCCATGGCAGTTTTTTAAATTCCTCCTTTTGCAGCAGTCCTTCAACTCTCAAAGTTGAGGACACAACTTCTGAAGTAGTATGTAATATGGAGATTGACAGACCCCTGAGAGCACAGACACAGACTTGGTTTTCCTTAGGATTCAGGCCTTCGTGAGGGCACATGAAAACAAACACATGTCTCCCCTAATCCCAGAAGGAAAGCAGCAGTGGGAGGTCTTTCATTTCCATGTGGTTCTCACTGTTGTGTTCTTCTGAGCCTCAAGTATGGAACACTGTAAGCACTGTCACAATAATGCTCTAAGAGACCACTGGAGAAAGAGAACAGAGGAAGGATTAAAGCAAGGGGAGAAGACAGCAAAGGGAGCAGTAAGAAAAGTGAACACTGTCCTGAAGACTGGATGGACTATTCCGCACTGAGAACTGATTTTGTTTTGGGTTCTACTTAGTAGCGCAATGACAAAAATCCACATTTTCCTCAACTTGACAATATACTAAATAAGGTTTAGACCTTCAATGACTTTATACCATTAAATCCTTTGTCATATTTAGCTCATGTCTTAGTCAGGGTTTCTATTCCTGCACAGACATCATGAACAAGAAGCTAGTTGGGCAGGAAAGGGTTTATTCAGCTTATACTTCCACATTGCTGTTCATCACCAAAGGAAGTCAGGACTGGAACTCAAGCAGGTCAGGAAGCAGGACCTGATGCAGAGGTCAGGGAGGGATGTTACGTATTGGTTTGCTTCCCCTGGCTTGCTGAGAATGGCTTCTTATAGCACTCAAGACTACTAGCCAAGGATTGCACCACCCAAAATAGGCCTTCTTACCCTTGAACACTAATTGAGAAAATGCCTTACAGCTGAATCTCATGGAGGCATTTCCTCAACTAAGGCCTCTTTCTCTGTTATAGCTCCAGCTTGTATCACATTGAGACACAAAATCAGCCAGTACAGTTCAAAAACATGAATAATCTCTACGGTAGGTAAAAACCATTTAACCCTGAGAACACACACAACTGCTGCAGTTGGACATCCAAGGACACACAGCAGTGTCATGGTCTCAGAAACTTGAAGAACTGCACATCTGCAATTGAAAAACAGAATTGAAGGAGCTGTTTTCTTTCATAAAAGGAGATTTGGAGTAAAATTCATTTTTACAATATATCTTCTTAAAATTTTATTTCTGTGCCATTTCCACCAGGGAGCCAGGTGCTCCCACAGCCTAACTCACCAGACAAGAGTAATCTCCCAGCAGTTTCCAACTTGGAGGTGCATGGAGGTGAGATCTCCACTTTCTCTCCAATATCTGTCTGGAGGGCAACAGCTAGGAGTGCACAGGGCATAGGATTAGTGGAGCATCTGGGACAGGAGCCAGAAGAGAGCTGGTCTTTCAGAAATATAGACACAGTCTTACAGACCCACAGGAAGGACAAGCTCCACCCAGAGACAGCAAGACCAACTAACTCCAGAGATAACCAGATGGCAAAAGACAAGTGCAAGAACCCTACCAACAGAAACCAAGGCTACTTGGCAACATCAAAACCCAGTTCTTCCACAACAGCAAGTTCTGGATATACGAACAAACCAGAAAAACAAGAGTTGGATTTAAAATTGCATCTTGTGATATGATACAGGATTTTAAGAAGAACATAAATTCTCTTAAAGAAATAGAGGAGAACACAGATAATCAGGTAGAAGCCCTTAAAGAATTACAGAAAAACACAGCCAAACAGATTAAGGAACTGAACAAAACCATCCAGGATCTAAAAATGGAAGTTGAAATAATAAATAAATCACAAAAGGAGACAACATTAAAGATAGAAAACCCAGGAAAGAAATAAGGAGTCGTAGATGCAAGCAGCAACAACAGAATACAAGATATAGAAGAGAGAATCTCAGGTGCAGAAGATACCATAGAAAACATTGAAACAATAGTCAAAGAAAATGCAAAATGCAAAAAAGCTCCAGACCCAAAACATCCAGGAAATCCAGGATACAATGAGAAGACCAAACCCAAGGATAGTAGGGATAGAAGAGAACAAAGACTCTCAACTTAAAGGGCCAGTAAACATTTTCAACAAAATTTTAGAAAAGAAAACTTCCTAAACCAAAAGAAATAGATACCCATGGACATAAATGAAGCCTACAGAACTCCAAATAGATTGGACCAGAAAATAAATTTCTCCTGTAACATAACAATCAAATATTTAATGCACAAAACAAAGAAACAGTACTAAGAGCAGTAAGGGACAAATGTCAAATAACATATAAAGGAAGACATATCAAAATTACACCAGAGACTATGAAAGCTAGAAGATCCTGGGCAGATGTCATACAGACCCTAAGAGAACACAAATGCCAGCCCAGGCTACTATGCCAAGCAAAACTCTCAATTACCATAGATGGAAAAAATAAGATATTTCATGACAAAAACAAATTTACACAATATCTTTCTAGAAATCCAATCCTTCAAAGATAATAAATGGAAAACCCCAACACAAGGTGCAAACTACACCCTAGAACAAGCAAGAAAGCAATCTTCCATTAACAAACCAATAAGAAGACAGTGGCATAAATATAACTCCAACTTTAGCAAAAATAACACCAGGAATCAACAATCACTTTTCCTTAATATCTCTTAATATCAATTGACTCAATTACTCAATAAAAAGACTTGGACAAACAGACAGATATGTAAACAGGACCCAACATTTTGCTGTATACAAGAAGCCCACCTCAGTGACAAAGACAGACACTACTTTAAAGTAAAGGGCTGGAGAAAATTTTCCAACCAAATGTAACCAAGAAAAAATCTGGAGTAGCCATTCTAATATCTAATAAAATCAACTTTCAAACTAAAGTTATCAAAAAAAGATAAGGAAGGACACTTCATGCCCATCAAAGGAAAATATATCAAGAACTCTCAATGCTGAAAATCTATGCTCCAAATGCAAGGACACCCACATTCATCAAAGAAACTTTACTGAAGCTCATACACACATTGCACCTCATACAATAATAGTGGCAGATTTCAACACCCTACCCTCATCAATGGACAGATCACGGAAATGGAAACTAAACAGAGAAACAGTGAACCTAAGAGAAGTTATGAACCAAATGGATTTAATGGATACCTATAGAACATTTTATTCTAAAACAAAAGAATATACCTTCTTCTCAGCACCTCATGGTACCTTCTCCAAAATTCACCTAATAATTGGTCACAATATAGGCCTCAACAGATACAAGAAGATTGAAATTATCCCATGCCTCCTATCAGATCACTATCGAGTAAGGGTGGTCTTCAATAGCAACATAAACAACAGAAAGCCCACATACACATGGAAGCTCAACAATGTTCTACTCAATAATACTTTTGTCAAGGAAGAAGCAAGGAAAGAAATTAAAACCTTTTTTAGAATTTAATGAAAATGAAGGCATAATATATCCAAATTTATGGCACACAATGAAAGCAGTGCTAAGGGGAAAACTCTAGCTCTGAGTGCTTCCAAAAAGAAGCTGGGGAGAGCATCCACTAACAGCTTAAGAGCACACCTGAAAGCTTTAGAACAGAAAGAAGCTAATACCCCCAAGAGAAATAGAAGGCAGGAAATGATCAAATTCAGGGCTGAAATCAACCTAGTAGAAACAAAAAGAACTATACAAAGAATTAACAAAACCAGGAGCTGGTTCTTTGAGAAAATCAACAAGATAGATAAACCTTTAGCCAGACTAACCAGAGGGAACAGAGACAGTATCCAAATTAAGAAAATCCCGAAAAGAAAAGGGAGACAAACAATAGAAACTGAGGAAAGTCAAAAAATCATCAGATCCTATTACAAAAGCCTTCATTAAAAAAAAAAAAACCTGGAAAATCTGCCTTCTCCTGAGTTTTTAATCTTAGCCATTCTGATTGGTGTGAGGTGAAATCTCAGGATTGTTTCGATTTGCATTTCTCTAATGACTAATGATGTTGAACATTTTTTAAGGTGCTTCTCAGCCATCCGACAGATCTCCCATGCTCATGGATTGGCAGGATTAATACAGTCAAAACAGTTATCTTACCAAAAGCAATCTATAGATTAAATGCAATCCCCATCAAAATTCCAACTCAAATCTGCATACAGTTAGAAAGAGCAATTTCTAAGTTTGTCCTCAATAAGAAAAAACTCAGGATAGCTAAATCTATTTTTAACAATAAAAGAACTTCTGGGGGAATCAGCATCCCTAACCTCAAGCAGTACTACAGAGCAATAGTAATAAAAATTGCATGTTATTGGTATTGTGACAAGCAAGTAGATCAATAGAATAAAATTGAAGACCCTGAAATGAAACCACACACCTATGGTCACTTGAACTTTGACAAAGGAGCTAAAACCATCTGGTGGAAAAAAGACAGCATTGCCAATAAATGGTACTAGGTTAACTGGTGGTTAGCATGTATAAGAATGAAAATCAATGCATTCGTACCCCTTGCACAAAGCTCATGTTCAAGTGGATCAAGGACATCCACATAAAACCAGATACACTAAAACTAATCAAAAAGAAAGCTGGGAAGACCCTTGAACACATGGGCATACAGAAAAATTTCCTGAACAGAACACCAATAGCTTATGCTCTAAGATCAAGAATTGACAAATCGGACCTCATAAAATTGCAAAGCTTCTGTAAGGCAAAGGACACTGTCAATAGCACAAACCAGCAACCAAAAGACTGGGATCTTTACCAATCCTACACCCAATTGAGGATTAATATCCAATATATGCAAAGAACTCAGGAAGTTAGACTCCCGAGAACCAAATAAATTAAAGACAGGCTCCAGAGCTAAACAAAGAATTATCAACTGAGGAATACTGAATGGCTGAGAAGCACCTAAAGAAATGTTCAACATCCTTAGTTATTAGTGAAATGCAAATCAAAACAACCTTGAAATTCCACCTCACACTAGTCAAAATGGCTAAGATCAGAAACTCAGGTGACAGCAGATGCTGTCAAGGATGTGAATAAAGAGGAACACTCCTCCATTGCTGGTGGGATTGTAAGCTGGTAAAAACACTCTGGAAATCAATTTGTTGGTATGTCACAAAATTGGACTTAGTATTACCAGAGGATCTATTTAACTATACCACTCCTGGGCATATACCCAGAAGATGCTCCAACATGTAATAAGGACACATGCTCCACTATGATCTTAGCAGGCTTATTTATAATAGGCAGAAGCTGGAAAGAACCCAGATGTCCCTCAACAGAGGAACTGAAACAGAAAATGTGGTACATTTACAGAATAGAATTCAACTAAGCTATGAAAAACAATGAATTCATGAAATTCCTAGAGAAATGAATGGAACTAGAAAATATCATTCTGAGTGAAGTAACCCAATCACAAAAGAACAAACACAGTATGAGCTCACTGATAAGTGGTTTTAGCGCAGAAACTTGGAATACCCAAGATACAATTCAAAGACCAAAAGAAGCTCATGAAGAAGGAAGACCAAAGTATGGATACTTTGGTCCTACTTAGAAGGGGTAACAAAATACCCATGGGAGGAGATACAAAGTGTAGAGCAGAGTCTCAAGGAAAGACCATTCAGAGACTTCCCCAACTGGGGCTCCATCCCATATACAGTCACCAAACCTAGACACTATTGTGAATGCCAATGAGCACTTGCTAACAGGAGCCTGATAGAGCTGACTCCTGAGAGGTCTTGGCAGTACCTGACAAAAACAGAGGTGGATGCTCTCAGCCAACCATTGGACTGAGCACAAGATCCCCAACAGGGGATCTAGAGAAATGACCCAATGAGCTGAAGGAGCTTGCAGCCCAATAGGAGGAACAACAATATGAACCAACCAGTACCCCAGAGGCTCCAGGGACTAAACCACCAACCAAAGAGTATCCATGTAGGGACTCATGGCTCCAGATGCATATTCTGTAGAAGATGGCCTTGTTGGTCATTGAAGGGAGAAGAGGCCCTTGTTCCTGAGAAGACTCAATGACCCAGTATAGGGGAATGACAGGACAGGGAAGCAGGAGTGGATGTGTTGGTGAGCAGGGTGGGGGAGTCATGGGATAGGGTGTTTGCATAGGGGAAACCAGGAAATGGGATAACATTTGAAATTTAAATAAAGAAAATATCCTATAAAAACAAAACAAAACAAAATTTAACCTCTGTTACTTTGAGGCAATTTTTTAGGATAGTTATTTATAACTTCCTCTTTCCCTTTTGTAAATAGGTTCTCACGTCAGTTTTAAGATATGATTCTCTTGTGTGAAAAAAACTGACTATGCTATAGAAGGGCAATTATTTTCTTAATCTCTAATTCAACTCTTTCAATAAACATAACTTTATGAGTTGATGTTTAGAATCATTATATTGTAATGTATTGCTTTATTGTTAAGTAACACTGTTAATACTATTAGTTACTCATATTATTGTCAGGAACTGTTCCAAAAATAAATATTTCTTATTGGCCACACTACTAGTATATCATAAAGCAATCCATTATTCAACATAAGTATTTTGAATCAACAGAAGTTCAGGACATGGTGTTAAACAATTCCTGGCCTGAGTATTTAGACATGCTTTCAATCTTTCATAATTAAATATCAGCATTGATTCATTTTCAGTTATCATCAAATATAACATAAAAATCTATAAACATGGTATTCGTAAACCACAAATTTTTACTTAGCAAAATATGATTGTGATATATTTACATAAAAATGTTGCTGAAGTTCTTCTACAGCCTAGGAAATCAGCTTATACACAGCTGTTAACACTTCAATCCTTTACTTCTCAGATGCTTCCAAGTATCTAACACTGTCTCCTGGAGTGCAGTTAAATGAATATGTAAGACCAAGTAGTATGAAGGGTCATGCATACCATTAGAATGTCGGTGAGGAATGATTGTGGTTTTGTAGATTGTCATTTATGAGCAAAAACATTTCAATGGATCCCGAGAAATCTTATAATCTTTAGAAAACATAACAGAGGTTCAGGAAATTGAACAGAGATGTGTTACAATAGGGGATGAGAAATGGAGGTAGCAACCAGAAAGTCCTAGATGCCAAGAAAGCAAGAGGCTCCTAGGCCACAACAGGAATGACATTAGCTGAAATACCCAACAAATGGAAGAGAAAACCTGTAGAGACAATATCCATAGATTAGGCACGGCCCCCAGTTGAGGGATGGATCCATCCACCCATCTCAAAAATATTAACCCAGAATTTCTCCTGTTTAAAGGAAATGCATGGACAAAGAATGGAGCAGAGACTGAAGGAAAGGCCATCCAGAGACTGTCCCACCTTGGTATCCAACCCATATGCAGCCACCAAACCCTGACATTATTGCTGATGCCAAGAAGTGCTTGCTGAGGAGAGCTTGATATAGCTGTCTCCTGAGAGGATCTGAAAGTGCCTTACCAGTACAGATGCAGATGCTCACACAGCCAACCATTGGACTGAGCACAGGGACTCCAATGGAAGAGTTACAGAAAGGACTGAGGAGCTGAATGGGTTTGAAACCACATCAGAAGAACAATATCAACCTCCCCCAGCTCCCAGGGACTAAATCGTCAACTAAAGAATACACATGGAGGGACCCTTTGCTGTACCCATGGCATCTGTAGCAGGGGTCCATATAGCATATGATGACCTTATCTGACATCAATGGGCGAGGAGGTCCACGCTCCTGTCAAGGCTGGATGCACCGTGCAGGGGAATACTAGGGCAGTGACTTGGAGTGGAGGTGTGTGGGAGAAGCACCCTCATAGAATCAAGGAGAAGGGGGGTATGAAATAAGATGTTTGTGGAGGGGAAACCAGGAAGGGGTACAGCATTTGAAGTGTAAATAAATAAAATAATAAAAAAAATTATTTTGAACTTTTGGGCTAGCATCCACTTATCAGTGAGTGCATACCATGGGCTTTCTTTTGTGATTAGGTTACCTCACTCAGGATGACACTTTCTAGTTCCATCCATTTGCCTAAGGGGTACACATGGTTCCAGCCAAAAATGTGGCAGAGGAAGGCCTTGTCAGGCATCAGTGGGAGGAGTGGTCCTTTGTTCAGTGAAGGCTTAATAGATGCCCCAACAAAGGGAAATTGAGGGGGGGAGGTGGGAGTGGGTCAGGTGGAGGGTCATATACTTGGAGGCAGAGGGTGGGAGGAGGGGTTTGGGGTTTTGGGGGAGCGGGGGACCGGGAAAGGTTTTAGCATTTGAAATGTAAATAAAGAATATATTCAATAAAAATAAAGAAAAAGGAAATTTAAAAAAGAAAATATTATCCTCCTTTGAACATGGTTTTGATTGTTGTATTTTGTAATACTAATATCAAAATAATAGGTAGATAATGTTGATGAAATATACATTGGAATCTTCATAATTATTAAGTACACATCTTTAATTTTTGATTATCAAAAATATTTGTCCTTTTTATTCCTTTTCCCTCCGAATTAATCAGTGCTTTTTAATTGGTAATGAAATCTTGAGAAGAAGAGTTAGGAAATTGCTTTACACAAATGAAGATGTTTCATTCATTAAAAAAGTAGAGTGAGAAAGTGTGATATATGAAGTATTTTACTTTCAGAAATAAAATGCAACAGAAAGCTAATTTAGTGATGTTTCAGCAATATACACTCATGTAACATTTCAAAGTCATAGTAAATGGTAAGAATAATGATACCACACTGTGCTTTGGCTGAATAGCCAAGTGAAGACTGATGTAATGATTGTAGTGTGAAAGTTAGCAGAAAGAGAAGTAAAGTTTCCATTTTGAGTTCTTCAACTTTTTAGTTAGTTCAGACACTCTGTTTTACCTAGTGCTCATAAAAACCAATGAAAAATTTTAATTGAGATTTGTTTTGTGAAGTTTTTATAAAGCTGATGTTATATTATTCATTTATCAATATTACATGTATTCCTGTATTTTGAAATTTATTCATCTGTGGTCAGAGATTGTTACAACAGTGTCATGAGAAGTTCTAATAGGCATTAAGAATGGTGATGAGAAATGATAAAATCTAATACATGAATTTACTTTTAGAAAAATAAAACAAATATCATCAGATACTCAAAGTTCATGCTTTATTTCTCATTAACTTAAATGTCAGTTTAAGAAAAGATTTCCCCTATTGTCATTTATCTCCTTGGTAATTCTCAATTGGTGAGGGTTTTAACCTCCATAGGAACATTTGTCAATGACAAAGGCATTTATATCATGGGCAGCGAAGGCTTTCTGGTGGCATTTATAAAAAAGAGGGTAGATGTAGGGATCCACTCCATACCACAGAGGGTAGTCTCCACCTGACAGCACCCGTGCTGCCACAGTACCAAGTATCGGGCGTAGGCCTGGGGGATTGACAAAAGACACAGACACGGGTCATTCTGTAAGGAGAATGCCCAAACTTTACTGAGAGACCAGCAATATATATACTAGAGGCCAGGGAAGGGAACAGGAGAAAACAATTATAGCCATAGGTCAGGCACCTGGGAAGTCCTGGGCGGGAAGGCAGGAATCAAGCTAAGCCACGAGATCACGGGATGTTTTGCTCTCAAGAAACCCGTGCAAACAGCTCAACTTGGGGGCGTTGAGCCAAGCTCACGGTTCCCAACATCCACCGAAAGTTTATTTGGTGGAGCCAGGTTACCAAATAAATTTCAATTTTGTTGAGGCTCAAAAAATAGCAGCTATAAACTAGACTAGATCTCTGATGCTGAGTATAATTTTTGTGATTAAAAGAAGATTAAATAGATATTTTAAATAAGAAGTGCAAGACTCCTATGCCTAGAAGATTTACACATGGGACTGTTGTGTCCCATGTGTATCAGTAAGTGGCAGAGAGGACAGAGGCTCTATCTTTGCTCTGTGGTCTGACCTCTGAACATCTGAATGATTAGCATTTCCTGATGAAAGCATGCAGAGATTAGCACCAGTCTAGTGCCAATGAGCATGAGTCCAAACAGATGACCCTCTCCTGGGTCCATCTGGATAGACTGTATAAGGATTAAGCCCTAGATGACCACCAGACCAGTGCCATGGGGCATGGACAGGGAGTTAGCCTGAGATGGCCACAAGTCAGGAGCTGGGAAGGTCTCTGGGAACAGACCATGCATAAGATGACTGCTTCTGGGCACCATAATGCATAAGTAGAGCACAGCACTCCTGAGCCATGGGGTCATGAGATCAGAAGAGCTTGTACATTCAGGACCTGCACCTTAACTGGGCAGTATAGCAGAGCTGACCCTGGTGGAGGGGGCACAGGTAAGCTGGTCCCAGTGCGTGAGCATGGGAGAGTGGTCCTCAATACTTGCTTGCCATGCAGTGACAGGAGCAAGGGAGAGATTGTGCCACCCCCCAACACACAGACCCCCCCAATGCCAGGATGCAGGAGGGCTGGATCTGAAGTCATTAATCAGAGTGGGAGAGCTGGCCTAGCCTCTTACCTGCTACAGCCCAGGAGAGCTTTCCCTGAATGTGTCTGCTGAGAGATGACTAGGATTAAGGAGAGGTGCCCTCATCCCTTGCCATCCATGTCAGGCAGAGAGTAGGCCTGAGAATAGGATAAATGGATATGTCCCTCACTTGACTGCAACAGTCAGGAGCGAAGATCCTGTACCACACCTGGAGTAAAGGGTTTCTGGTAAACTGGCATCAGAATGGGAGAGCCAGCAGCTTGACTGACTCAGATACCTCTCAGAACCAGCTCCAAGGCTTTAAGTTGCTCCACTCCAACATCTGTACCACTGATGAACTGCTGGAGTATATGAAGGAGCTGGTTCTACACATTGAAAACTATAGAAACTTTATGACCCAGAATAACAACCAAGAAGAGTCCCAGTGAGTCCTCACTGATACTGGTAAACTAGTGGAAGCCAGAAACCTTACACCAGACCAACAAATCATTGCAAAGTACATATAAAAGCAAAGAGGTATGGACAAAAGAGTCCACTGTGGGACACAGTATGACAGTACAGCCTACATAACACAAATTTTTTACCTGTTGGGGATAGGTTGCAAGGGTGGAGGGCAGGTATGAGGGAAGGAGATGAGTAGGCTTGGGGTGCATGATGTGAAATTCTAAAAGAACCAATAAAATTTTTAAAAAAATTAAAGGAAGTCAATGACCTTTTAAATAGTCCCTTACTATTAGAACTCCATTCTATATGGCTACCAGAACCTTAAGTTAAATAAAGTCACTTCATTAATTCATAGTTTGGCTTGTCAAAACCAAGTTGCCAAGTAGCCAATGCTTACACAGCTTCAGGAACAGAAGTTAGATCCATTTTTCTAACACTGGAACTAGGCAATGCCTGCATGTTAGTACTGGCACCAGTGGGGAACTATATTTTTCTTCATCCATTATTGTAAGTCAACTCAATTTCACAAATACAGCTGGCTAGTCTTGGTCTTAGGATTTGTTTGTTTTTGGTTGKTTGTTTGTTTGTTGCTGAAAATGCATTATACTGTAGATGTTATTGGGCAGAAAATAGGATTCATCCAGTACTCAAAAGAGAGACTATAAAAACAGTTTTGAGAGTACATTTTGATATCATTTATGGTTTTTGCACTATAGACACTCTGTGGTATAGTGTTATTAGATATCAGTTATAGAAAACTTTTAATGATACAGTAGCTGCAGAATTTCCTCTCTTCTTAGCCAATGTTGAATGCTTTCCCAATAATTTGGTTCATTCGAAGAATTGGAGCAGACATAATCATTCATCATTGTGGAAAACAGAGTTCCAACTGGAGTTTTCTGACATTTTAAAAAATTGTATAGAAAATCACTTTGGTGTTTCTGGCCAGGGAAATAGATCAGAGAATTATTCAGTCACCATCAGAGATGTTTGCTCCTGCAACAAGTAAGAACAGACACAGAGATCCACAGGTAACATTACACAGAGAGTGAGAGATGTTAGAATCCTCCACTCTAAATGAGGCCTCCATGGAAGAGGAGGTAGAAAGAGTGTAGGAGTCAGAGGGAATGGAGGATGCCAGGAAAGCAACGCCCTCTAAATCACTGTGAGCAAAGCACATGTGCGGCAGCACACACGGGGTCTGCATGGGTCTGTGCATATGTCATGGATCCATGTTTATTCTTATTGGATTTCTGAGTGCGTTGATGAATGGGTCTCTGATTTTAGTGCCTTCTCTTGGCTCTTTTCCTTCTGTTTGTTAATGGTGTGCAACTCTGATAAGTTATTTTTTTGTTTTATCTTATATTTATTTTATTTTTATATCTTAGAAGACTGTTTCTTTCCTCATAAGAGACAAAAAGAGGTGGATCAGGACAGGAAAGTTGGCCAGGAACTGGACAGAAAACACAAAGAGAACAACATAATCAGGATATATTGTGCCATGAAAATTTTATTTTCAATAAAAGGAAAAGATAAAATAAAATAGAAATTATGGGAGAATAAATGGAATGATATTAAAAAATCCAACAGGACAATTGTAGGTAGTACAATAAATGAGAATTTGAGTGTTCTTTATGTATATTTACACATGCCTAGGCCTTCTTTATACCTTCTTTGACCTTCTTGCTTGTTACTTACTAATTATTATTTCTTATTTGTTTATTTTTATAACTTTTCCTATTTTTTTTTATTTTTGCTTGTATGTTTTGTTCCTTTCAAGCAGAGTTTCATGTAGCCCAGCCTGGCCTTAATCTCCATATTTGGACAATATTTTATTGCATTACCTCACTATGCCTTCTCCAGCTTACCTTGCAGGTAACACCTTATGTAAATAAAACAGGTCAACAAGTTTCTGATTGATGACTTGGAAAAGTTATAAAACATATTTAGATAAGAATAATTAATCAGCTCTAATCAAACATAAGCACACAGTATGTAGGGCATAAATTAATGAAGCTTTTATTAAATAGAGAGAACATTCTTGTTTATCCCCACTCCCTCCTGAAATTTTCCTGAAGTGATAATTAAATATGAAAGCTACTAATCCACAGGGAACCTTCGAAATTAAACCTAGTTGTGGTTTTAATTTTGAAAGACTCCATCATTATATGAATGTTGAATTCCTTCCAGTGATCACCCCCAAACGCCATTTTTCCTGAGATCTCCTTTTTCCCCAAATCCCACAAAAAGTGATCAGCAAGAGTAGTTTAGGTTTCCTCTTTTCCGTTACTTGCCACCATTCCCACCGTGGCTCAGTGCAATACCATCCCCTGCCTTTATTATGGTCACTTTGTACTTGCTTCTCCCCTGGAACCTTATTATTGCACATACAGGCAACAGTGACTCATAAATGGAAGTTAGATTAAGATAGCTATTTCTCAGCACTCTCCTATGAGAAGAAACTCCTCTGGGAAGAAAGCAGTAACTTTTCTGTTGTTACTGAGGCAGCCTCTATGATACGGTCTATGTCTGAAAGCTAATGATAATCAAAGTTCCCAAGAACATATACTTCAGGAGCTGGCTACTCCCAGGGAGCATCATGCCAGTGATCTTTTCCTTCTGAACCTCAGCTATTTCAATATGAAAACACACTGTCAGAAATAACAGTAATCATCCCAATAATGGACATGGCAGATGCCTCTTCTGTTCTTGGAGGAGAATGTGAAACATATTGAGGTGTTACAAAAATGAAAATGTCTACTATTTATTTTAACATGAGATTTTTTTGCTACCCACGAATCTTGTGGTTTGCTCTGTCCATTTATGTTTTTGCTTCAGAAAATATACCCCTTTGTGTTTCCCAGTGTCTCAGTATCTGGTCTCTACCTATCAGTTTGCATAGATCCTATGATCTTCCATGATTCCATCAATGATAAGATATTTTTATAAACTGTATTTTTTATTCTTAGTGTTGCTGCCCTAAGTTTTGTCAAACTTACATGTGTCCAGTGACAAATATATCTCTAATGTATCTCCTTATTATGCTCATTTGATTGAATATCTTTAAGACATTTTGTATATAGGGAAGTGTACATGTGTGTACCAGTGCATATTTTTGGTGCAAGCGTACAATGCCTCTGAATGTTTGGTATATGTAGAAATTAGATGGTTGCCTCGGGTGTTGTTTCTTGAGTGTGAGCCACCATCTTTTATTAGTCAAGGTCTCATTGGCCTGGAACTCAGTAGATAGACTAGGCTGGCAGGTCAAGAGCTCCAGCTCCAGCATGTCACCGCCTCCCCTGCACTGACATTAAAGGTATGAACTCTATACTTTGGTGGTGTTTGTTTGTTTGTGGGTTTTTGTTTTCTTTTATTTATTTTCTTATTTAATTTTCATTTTTACACTCCAGATTTTATCGCCTTCCCAGTCCATCCTCTGATTGTTTCACACTCCCTCTAACCCCACTCACCCCATCTCCATGAGGATGTCCCACTCACCCCACCATGCACGCCACCAGAACTTCCCACTCTCTGTGGCCTCCTATCTCTTCAGGATTAGGTGCATCTTCTCTGATTGAACCCAGACTAGGCAATCCT
>BDUI01000049.1:558237-571505 GCA_002335545.1 Apodemus speciosus | reverse complement strand
CTGTCTGTCTGTCTGTCTGTCTGTCTGTCTGTCTGTCTGTCTGTTCCTCTCTCTCTCTCTCTCTCTCTCTCTCTCTCTCTCTCTCTCTCTCTCTCTCTCTTCTCTCTCTCTCTCCATATATATATATATGGAGAGAGAGAGACACATACACACTTTCTTCTATCTTATCCTTCCAATTTTTCAATAAATTTTAAAAAAACTGTTAATACAAAGATTAATTTGTCATTTTTCACAGTTTCTCATGAACATTGAGCCTAGGTTGCATTTGCCTCAGATTATTAGTTATTAATTGTCTGGAACGTTTTCTGTCATAAACATCTATTTGTATCAACCTAATTACTCCTTGGATGATGGGTTTAGGTACTGATAACCATTTATGAGCCATGTTAGCTTTGGCTGAGAAACTAGAGAAATTCTTACAAATACTGAGATATTTTCCTTTGTTAATGCCTGAATCATCTGCTGAAGATCTTCTTTCTTAGAATCTTGTAACAATCACTAAATAATGTCTGTAAAAATATACAATTCTCTGTAGCCTCAAATTATAGATAGATCATCTAGCCATATTGTATTGGCTGCATTCCTATCAGCTTCCTTAATCTTTACAATAATAATTCCCCAATACATCCATATTTTATTTCTATTTCTAAGACTCTGACAAAAATACAAATAAATTGGATATATTTTGTAGAAATAACAAAATAAAAATGGAGAAGGTGGTGTTTCAACCAAATTATATGATTGCACTTTCTGCAACTTTAGTAATTAATATCAAATAATTAATAAAGAAAATGTTGGAGCTATGTTCTCTTCAGAAATAGTAGAGCATTGTGGTTCATGTTCTTTACAGAACTACAAACAACAAAACTTAAATGCTTAATTTTAAGTGTTGTTCTATGGACATTGCTTTCAACTATGCTTCTTACAAATACTTCCCTGATCATAACTAGAGTTTACTATTTTTATTCTATTTTTGATATTATAATATTATTATAGCATTTTATCTTTTTTTTACTCTCACCAACCTCCAACTATCCCTCCCCAATAAATTTCATCCCTTAAATCTTTATGGTAAAATGGGTTAACAACTGTATGTTAGCACAAAAAATAAATTTGAGCCAAAATATTAAAAGGTTGTCTGTAAAATTACCATTGAACTTCATTGCTTTCGAATCTTAATATAAAATATATTTTCCATAAATTGTAGTGTATTATACATTTTGATAAGTCTTTGCTTCGACATAATTGTTTTGAATTAGGGTGGTGAAAAATGGATATGCAGACAGTGGGATGGATGTTTGCTTTTATCAGAAAGTCTAGTCAAAATATCAGAAACAATGCAGTCTCTGCTTTCGTTATGCATACTCTGTTGACTAGATATTTGGGATGGCTCTTCCTGGTTGTCAACTTTACTTTATCAGAATGAACTACAATCGAGATATTGAGGGAATGCTCTTCAACCAGAACTTGTAGTATATTGGTCATGAAAAGCTTAGACCTAGGCAAGGTAGTACTTGCCTTTAATCCCAGAAGAATGAGGCAAGTAGATCTCTGAGTTCAAGGCCAACCTGAGACAGGGAAAGTTCCAAATCTAGGTGTGGTGGTATACATTTTTAATCTGAACCATGACTTTTTCTGGAGGCCTACATGATGCTGATGGAAGAAGGAAGAATCTTTTTTGACTGCTTGCAATTACTCGCTAGCACGTCTGTCGAAATCTATTTCTTCAAGATTTCATCTAACAGAGAAGACCAGGTAAACACCTAGCCTCATGGGACTAAGCAATCACTTTATTCTTGGACTTCCACTGAGAGCTGCCTATCATTGGGTTAGTTGGACTACAGAATGTAAGTCATTCCAATAAATTCCCTTAGTGTATAGAGACATTCCATATGTTCTCGTGAGAACCCTGACTAACCCTGACAATTTTTTCACATTCTCATTTTACTTGTTTACTTGTCATTAAATACTTTTATAGTGATCAAACTGTGACAATAAAAAGATACAAAATGTGCTCCCTTCAACAGCACATAGACTAAAATTGAAATGATACAGAGATTAGCATGGCCCCTGTGTAAGGATGACTTGCAAATTTGTGAAGCATTCCATATCTTTACGGACTTGTCAGGCATCAATGGGAGGAGAGGCCCTTGGTACTGTGAAGGCTCAATGCCCCCAGTGTAGGGCAGGGAGGCAGGAGTGGGTAGGTGTGTGGGGAAACACCCTCATAGAATCAGGGGTAGGGGGGATGGGATAGGATTTCATTGGTGGGGACCCAGAAAGGGGATTACATTTGAAATGTAAATAAAGAAAATATCAATCAATCAATCAATCAATCAATCAATAAAAGGCAACACTAACCCAATAAAAGAAAATAAAGCTGAAGACATTTAAGACATTGCACATCATAGGTCATCTCCAGAACCCATAACCTCAGAAATCCACTTCCAGGAAAATCCTGGAGCATCAGACATTCTAAATCTGAACAACTATATCTATGATTTTGGGATACCAACTTTCTATCTATTGTGAAAACAAAGATTCTCCTATTTCAAAAGTAGGTGGGCAAATCTAATCATCCCCCCTGGTTAACGCCCCCCTCCCCGCTTTTTAGTATGAAATTAGTTCTTATTTTTACCTCAAAATAAATACTTGACATTTTGACAAAATCAAAGCAATGACCGTGGATAACTCCACCTGAAGCACCTGTGACAGGCTACATGTTTTGGAAATGGATCGACTTTGCTGAAATGGTGTCCAAAAGTTTGAACTACTCTCACACATATCAGGTAGACCCGATTAGCTTAATACTGTTGTAAGAAGTTGCCCTTGAAAAACATATACGAACCCCTGGTTACTCTTACTCTCTGAGAGTTTCTTCAGCTTACAGATTATCTTGCAGCTAAATGGAAGTGATAACACATTATCTTTGAATTAGAACCTGGAAAAATCTTCTGAAAAATAAAGTCCACAAAGTAGACAAACTAGGCTGAGGAATAAGTCAAGTTGCAGAAGCTGAGAATTAAAATGATAAGACCTTTCCTGGAAGTTTCAGAATTAAAGGCCCTATACATTTAATGTGAAAACAAGTCTTCTAAGGGGCCAAGACACATGAAGCAAAGCTGTCCACATTTTTTTTAAAAAAAAGATTTATTATTATATCTAAGTACACTGTGGCTGTCTTCAGACACCCCAGAAAAGGGTGTCAGATATCATTACAGATGATTGTGAGCCACCATGTGGTTGCTGGGATTTGAACGCAGGACTTTTAGTAGGGCAGTCAGTGCTCTTAACTACTGTGCCATCTCTCCAGCCTCAGCTGTCCACATTTTCGATCTCTGAATATATGGCTAAAATTACATCAAATATATCGACACACCCATTCACATATAATTTCTTCATAAACATATGCCTTGAATTTTCAAGAAATTTAATTAGAAGGAACATCATTTGCTATAGAAGACACACTTTTCTCATGAACACAAATCAGAATTTTTTTGTGTGTTAAGTTTCTCTGAGGTATCAGGGAGGTGAGACCTTAAGTATTTGTAAGGCAAAGGGAAGTGATTAAACTTTACTTATCTCCACTGGAAGATCCAGGTAGGGGGCAAAGATTAAAAGGAAGTACATGTCTTGTTTAGAAAAATTGTAACTGGATCCATCCTAATAATCTCAAACATTCTAATCTCATATTGACAAAAGAGAAAATCGCATGTCTTTTCTTTTTAATTGAATATCATCTTCATTTACATTGCCAATCCTAAACCCTTTCCAGATTTCCCCTGTCCCCACAAACCCCCAATCCCTCCTCCCTCCCCCTGCCTCCACTTAAATGCCCTCCACCACACTCCCACCTCCCTCCTCCCCTCCTCATTTTCCCATTGTTGGGGCCTCTGTTGAGCCTTTTCCTGACCAAGGACCATTCCTCCCACTGATGCCCAACAAGGCCTTCCTCTGCCACATTTTTTGGCTGGAACCATGTGTGCCCCTTGGTTGATGGTTCAGTCCCTGGGAATCTTGTGGCATCTGGGTGGCCAAAATCATTGTTCTTCCCATGGGGCTGTAAACCCCTTCAGCTCCTCTGGACCACCCTCCAGCTCCTCCATTGTGGACCCCATGCCTAGTCCAATAGTTGGTTGTTAACATCTGCCGCTGTATTTATAAGACTCTGGCAGGGCCTCTACAGAGACAACCATGGCATGCTCCTTTTGGTATACACTTCTTGTCATCCATAGTAGTGTCAGGGTTTGTTGACTGTTTATATGATGAATCCCCAGGTAGGGCAGTCTCTTGGTGGCCTTTACTTCAGTCTCTGTTCCACACATTGTCTCCCTTATTGCTCCTGTGAGTATTTTGTTCCCTTTCTTAGAGGAACCACAGCATGCTCACTTAAGTCCTACTTCTTCTTGAGCTTCCTGTGCTGGGTGAATTGTAACTTGTTTATTTTGAGCTATTGGGCTAATATCCACTTATTAGTGAGTGCATACCATGTGTGTTCTTTTATGATTGGTTTGCCTTGCTCAGGATGACACTTTCTAGTTCCATCCATTTGCCTAAGAATTTCATTAATTCATTGTTTTTAATAGCTAAATAGTACTCCATTGTGTATATATACCATAGTTTCTATATCCATTCCTCTGCTGAGGGACATCTGGTTTCTTTCCATCTTCTGGCTATTATAAATAAGGCAGCTATGAACATAGTGGAACATGTGTCCTTATTACATGTAGGAGCATCTTCTGGGTATATGCCCAGGAGTGGTATAGCTGGGTCCTCAGGTAGTACTATGTCTAATTTTCTGAGGAATTGCCAAACTGATTTCCAGAGTGGTTTTACCAGCTTGCAATCTCACCAGCAATGGAGAAGTGTTCCTTTTTCTGCACATCCTCTCCAGCATCTGCTGTCCCCTGAATTTTTCATCTTAGCAATTCTGAGCAGTGTAAGGTGGAATCTCAATGTTGTTTTGATTTGCATTTCCCTGATAACTAAGGATGCTGAACATTTATTTAGGTGCTTCAGAGCCATTCAAGTTTCTCAGTTGAGAATTCCCTGTTTAGCTCTGTACCCCATTTTTAATAGGGTTATTTGACTCTCTGGAGACTAACTTCTTGAGTTCTTTGTATACACTGGATATTTTAGCCCTCCATCAGATGTAGGGTTGGTAAAGATCTTTTCCCAATTTGTTGGTTGCCGTTTTGTCCTATTGATTGTGTCCTTTGCCTTATAGAAGCTTTGCAGTTTTATGAGGTTCCATTTGTTGATTCTTGTTCTTAGAGAATAAGTCATTGGTGTTCTGTTCAGGAACTTTTCCCCTGTGCCCATGTGTTCAAGATTTGTCCCCACTTTCTCCTATATAAACTTCAGTGTTTTCGGTTTTATGTGTAGATCCTTGATCCACTAGGGCTTGAGCTTTGTACAAGATAAGAATGGTTCGATTTGCATTTTTCTGCTGTATACCAGGCACAACATGCACAGATCACCAAGTGAGTTGGTTGCCCCGTGGGTCGGCGACCTGCCTGCAGCTCTGACCTGAGGCAAGATGGTGGCCTCTGCTGCACACCAGACAGGCTGGCCCCTAGAGACCACCACCGAGCTCCCTTGGCTCTGGGTGCAGGCAAGAGTCCGACAGGGCAGTTGCTGTCGGTCTTGGCCTCTGTCCCCGTACCTGGTCTCTGCTGTTAGTAGTCTGTGGTGCCCTAAGGCAAGGTGGCTATCTTGCCTGGAATCCGGGCACAGGCTGCACAGACCTCCGGGCGAGTTGGCAGCCGAGCAGGGGAGCTCAGTGACCACCGCCGCTCTGACCTGATGCAAGGTGGCTGCCTGGGCTATGGTCCTGTGCCCAGAGTGCACAGACCCCCGAGCGAGTTGGTGTCCACGCAGGTCGGCGACTGCCTGCAGCTCTGACATGCAGATCTCCAGTTGATCCAGCACCATTTGTTAAAAATGCTGTCTTTTTTCCACTGGATGGTTTTAGCTCCTTTGTCAAATATCAAGTAACCATACATGTGGGTTTTTTTTGGGGGGAGGGGGTGTCTTCAATTCTATTCCATTTATTTTCTTGACTGTCTGCACACCAATACCAAACAGTTTTTATCACTATTGCTCTGTAGTAGAGTTTGAGGTCAGGGATGGTGATTCTATACTCCATTTGGATGTTTCATCTGGATACTTAACCATTGTTACAGAAGAACTAACAAAGTGATTTTAGCTGAGCAGACCTGCCCATAGGCTTAATTGTGTTCCCTGTGCAAATAAAAGGAGCGATCTGAGTATCTGATGGTCAAGGATTATGAGTGACAACACTTAGAGTATGGCTTCTCTTCCAAATGTCTATCAGTCCCAAGCTGTTACACAGCTCCTGAGTATGTGCTTACTTTTGGAGACTGCTTATGGTCGCTACAATAGACAAGTCATTCTCTTTTCTGCATCACCTCCTTAAAAAATGTTTAGTCTTGATGGGGACACATATTGTGTTCTAAGTATTTGTGAGTCGGAGTTTCACTGTTCTAAACACTGAGGCAATTTATAGTTTCTTCAGCTTACTTCCTAATACCAAAAGATTACATGACAATTAAAAAATTGTGTTCATGCTGAAAAAGATAAGCAAAACTAGGGTTATGAAAAATATAGGTAATGGAGAAAAAAAAAGGGAAAGGAGCAACAAAAATGAAAAAGGGATGTTTGGGGTTGGAAATGGGATGAAAATGGAAGGAAAGATTAGAAGTGGGGAGAAGGTCAAGGAAGGGAAGAGGACTAGTAAGGAAGGAGAGTTGAAGAATAAACATTTTATAGTAATGCATACTAGGCTGTTCTTGCCTGCACTGGAAGAACTTGAAACAAAAATGTTAATATGGGATATGGTTCAGGGACCTCTCTCTTATGCTCTTTTTTGTTTTGTTGTTTGTTTGTGTGTTTTTCTTTTGTTTTTGTTTTTGTTTTTGTCTTAAATATCTTGCCCAGTGGCTGTCTGACTAGAGGCCTGTTCTCTAGCTATAGACTCTATTATAAGGTGGGGGTGCAGTTTTAGGCACTGCAATTTAATTGACAGGGTTTTGACAACTCCAAAGCATGAACCAAAATAAAGATTTGCCATTTATTCCTTTTACCACAATTTTTGTCCTTTATTTTGTCACAGTGTCAGATAAAATATATAAAATCACTATCCGTAGTAAGGGATTTACAATGACTGTTATATAGTATAGATGTTTTTGGAATCAGCTTCCTGACAGCATTTGGACATTGTCAGTAGCAGTTGTAGGAAGTCTAAAATGCTGCCAGCATAACTTTTCTCCAAATTTTGGAGACCAGACTTCTGCTGGGAATGTGAAGAAAAAAGGCCAGGTTCATGAGGTTTCTTTTGGGAGTGAGGCTCCCATTAGAAACTGGTGTGGAGAGTATGACCTTTTCTGGCAAAAAACTCCACATTTTCCCATGCCTAAGACTCAGTAAGAGGTTGAGTTCAAAGATGATAGAGGAGTAAACTCATAGGAAGTAATTTAAGAAGCACAGCACTGAAGCAGAAGTTTTCCTACCTAGCACTATGGTTCACAGATCTACAGAAAAAAAAATTAAGAAAAATGCTGTTTAATCAGAAAAAAACAAATCAATAAAACCTTGCCAATGAAAATAGGGCTGCTAGACAGATGCCATCATTAAGTAGACACCTTTTACTTAATATTAGACAATATGAAAAATGACTTTAGGGCATCTTGGGAGAAATCAGTGCCTATCTTGTGTGCTCTCTTTTCAGACCCTGATTATATAGAATCATCTGGGAAATTTTCTTTCTAGAATTCCCTTTTTTCAGTTCTGCCACTAAGTTTCTCCAGGACCACCATCCAGGTGTGCTCAGGTTAGTCAAAGACCGTGGCATTCTTGTGGTGCTGATTATATAGGTCTTTTAAAATGTCAGTAATGGGAGAATAGCGAGTGTGTGGTAAGTTCAGGAATTCTTCAAGCAAATTAACCTCATGATGTATGGAGTTGCTAGAGGGAAACTGAAGCAGAAATGGAACTCTGGAGAAGTTGGGGATGCCAGAAAAATGTTCTATCTGCTAAACAAAGAAATGGGTAGCATATAAAAACAAGCCAAGAAGAAGCCCTTGTAAGATACAAGCAAGAAGGTCATAGGACACAGCTTTCTATCCTATTATCACATGCTCTAGGTGCTGGACATGGGGACATGATCAGATGTTTACTTCTGGACATTTATTTTATTTCAGAGTTCTAAGCCCCACCTGGAGTGGGAATGTTGGCTCTGTTACACGATTTTTGTGTTTAAACTAGATAAATTCATTTTCAAGGTTATTTTTGATGGCTTTTATTTTTTGCAAGGACATACATTTAATGGTTTCCTTAAGCATTAAAAATATAAATAAAACCCTACATGTGGACTTGTGAAACATTCTAAGACAGTTAAGGTATTAGTTTCTTGGTGATAGAGTAAATGCCATTTCACCACGTAATGACGCTTAGCCTTTGTAAGCCAATGGTAAACTGTTAAGGTGTTGATCTTCAATGCTCCCCCAATATTCATATGCTGAAGTGTGGTCTCCTACCCTCGGCACTATTGGGAGGGATTGAAAACAGAGGAAGTGAGGGCTAATGGAAGAAACATAAAATTTGCTATTGAGGATGAAACTGAGAAACTGATCTTTTAATCTTCATTTTTTTAACCTCTCTACTTCATGAGGATTATATAGGAGACTCTTAATAACATATAATCTTATCCCATCCCTACCTTTATACCAAGTTCAAATTATAAAAACCTTCTTTAGGAAAGATGCAAATAATGAACAGAGATATACCTTAAGCCTTCTCTCCAATGTCTTATGTATGTCAACATGAAATAGAAGAGAAAATTAAGTATGATAATTGATTTTATATGGAATTGCATAAAATGTAACCTACAAATTAAAAGCTTATGATAGTTAGTAAAAGCAATTAAATGAGTTTATTATAATTCTGAATATCTATTGAATTACATAATCTATTTAGATTGTCTTTTTGCTTACAAACTTTCTACCTTCATTTCAAACATTAAATGTAAAAGTTTCAGCTGTAACCTTATTAAGAATCAACATTAGACATGCTGGTAATAAAAAGAGAATTTCTGATGTTGAACTGCCCTATGTATCCATAAGTAATGAACTATATATTTCAAAAGGCAAGAAGAAAGGACTATGAAAATTTTCATCATAAAGAAAGAATATATGAGGAGATAGATCGATATAAACCTTACACAGCCTAAACATGTACTAAACCAACACCTGGTATCCCATAAATATATAAATACMATTTTCAAATTTTGTTTTATTGAGATTAAGTTAGAGTAAATGTGAAGCTTTAGAAAACAATTTCTTAGGTGCCTCATTTCTGTTACAATGTCCATGTGTTTACATAGCCTGTCAAGAAAATCAAGAATCATACTGCCACTGTCATGCCTAGTAAAGCATATAGCTTTCTATTTCTTTCCCATGTTTCTTTTCCTTCTAATGGGGTCATTTCTAACTTGACAATTCAGGTGTCTCGTCTCTGCTGAGCATATTTTCAAATGTGTCACGGAAGTAGTAATTTATCTTCGCTTGTCCCTTATCACTAGGTATGAAATATTTAATAATTGACACTTTACACAGTCCATATTAAATCATTTTGTCAGCAGCTTTTCATTTATTGGACTCCACACAATCATAGGTCTTGTTCTCTGTGTCCTGGAAAGAAGAAATCTATATTGTCATGACAAATTTCACCTTCAGTGGTGGAAGTTTTATCATATTTGTTCTCTAATAAGCTTTCAAAAACTTGCTAATGGTTCAGCAGTTGCCAACATATCCCGCTTTTATGAAAATAGCAATGAATATGGAAAAGAGATGCAGCATGGTCAGATGAACACGGTTCTGTCCTTAGAAAAATAAAACAGTGCTTATTATTGACTTCGAACAAGGCTTTAGTTCAGTTCTTCTTTCTTGTATATAAGATTCACAGAATAATAGACAACAATTAAGCTTTACCTTTACATCTAGACAAGGGATCCATTTTCCTCTCAACAAATGAAATGATTCTATATTTGTTTCATAAATTTAAATAGGCATTTATAAATCTATCCAGATATTGACTATTCTCTTAGCTTGACTTAACCTAAAACATTGAGATCAATGATGGAATTTGAATCATGTGCTCTACTAGAATTCAAATTTATAAGCCAATGTAATTTTCCACATTCTTGAATACCATCATAAAGATAGCAATATATATATATATATATATATATATATATATATATATATATATATACACACATTCTGCCATAGTTTCTAGGTGGGCTTGGTCATAACTACACACACACATTATCTTCTAACCAACAAGAATCTAATAAAATATTGAATAATTAAATCCATTGTAAACATTGAGTTTAGGGGGTTCAGGGGATGGCGCAGTGTATATGGAAGCCTCAAGATCCCAGAACTGATGCTTGTCAAGTACATTTAAAACCTTAATGTAGAGACAGTACTGTAACTTCACTCCTTGGGGCAGAATATCACAGGACAACAAACTTAGCTAAATGGATGAGCTATAGATTGAAAGGGCAATTTCATCTCAGAACACAAAGTACAGAAAGGCACTCACTATTAAACTAATAGGTGACACAAATGCCAACACACATCACCACATAAAATTTTAAAGACCCGTAGTTACCTAAAACCTTTCTTGATAAAAACAAATCRATTAAGAAATTTGAAATTAAATTTAATTAATCGAAATCCTAGCATTATTACCATATGTAAATTATAGTAAAAAAGCACTTTCATGTAAATTTCTTCATTCTTTGTATATTTTATAAGAAAAGAGATATATGATACTTCTACCATATAAACCTTAAAGATCAATTTTAATCCAACACTGCAAAAGTAAAGAAAGACTTGAATCACTGAAAGTAAAAATAGAAAATCAAAACAGAAATACAGAGGAGTATTTGATTCTCTGAAAATATCAATATAAATGATCAGCCTATATCAACTCTTTAAAAGAGAAGATGCAAATTATTGATTTCAAAATGAAAGAGGAATATCACTTCGGTTTTAAGAATGCTTAGTTTAAGAATGCTCTAGTTTTGTAATATAAATTACAAAGAAGATAAATCATTCAATATGTAATATGCCTATCTGCATACAAAAGAATCAGAAGACAAGAATAGGTTAAATATATTGAAAAAATCAAGTCAATAATAAACCTCCCGAACAGAATTCACTAGATTTACTTAAATTCACTCATAAATTCTACAAAGCATTTAAAGAGAATTTATATGAGAGAGAATAAAGAGAATGAATGCCTTTTCACACATTCCAGAATGCCTGTGTTACTCTAATATTCAAACTACAGCAAAATATTCCAAGGAAAGGAAAGCAGAAACCAACATACCTTGTGAATATTTAAATACTCCTAACATGATAGCAAGTCAACTCCAGGAATGTGCATCAAAGATTTATATATCTTAATTAAGTACTATTTGACTCAGGTTCACCAGATCAAACATTAARAGAATTCATTATAGAACAAATATGCTTTCAAAGAAAAGTCACTAATATAAAATAATTTAGAAAAGCAGGATTTTGAAATTCAGTTCAATTGACTTTAATCATAAAATTCTCAGACAACTAGCAACATATTGTAATATACCTAACCTTTAAAAGAATAACTACACAATTCCTGCATTTTAATCACTATTTGACGGTGAGAAAACTGGCCTTTTATTGATAAAATCTGTAGCAAGACAAGAATGTCACTCCTATCAACTACTAACTTTTTAAAATATCTTATGTAAATTTCAAGGCCTTTTAAAGTTAAAATGTATTAATAACATAGAATATTCAAATGAATCAATAAAAAACAGATTCCCAGAAATAAGAGTAACATTTTAAAAACTTATCAGGCAGAATCCTATATTCAAGCTCAATTCTAGTTATATTAGCACCACTTGAAATAAAAATCTTACTGTAAAACTACAAAATGTGCATAACAAATATAAGACTACAAATTTAAAAACTATGTAGAAATTTTAAAAAAATCAATGTAAGTTCAGGGTATGGTCATGGATAGAAAGACCGAATACTGTCAAATATCAGTTCCTCCAAACTTATGGTAATCTTAAACACAGTGTTCTTCAAATCCATTTTTTTTTTGCATAGCTTGTCAATCTTGCTCCATGCCTACATGGAGAAATAGTCTATAATATATATGGACTGTCAAAGGAAAAGAAATAATGATTTAAGACTCTGTAAAGCCACAGAGATAAATGTAGTATGGTATTGGTGAAAACCAAATAGACACACAGATCAATGAAAGAAAAGTATAGGCTCTGGACTTAAGCAATACAGTCTGCCGATACAGACACAACTGCAAGGAAAAAACAATCAAAAAAAGAATATTCTCAAAAATGAATCTGTAGGAGGGAGACATTGATATGATGACAAAAAGGGATATACAGGGGACACTTAAGGTAAACAACTAATCACAGAGATTGTATGAGGTTTTAGGGCAAAGACTGACTCAGTATGATTCACTATGCTGTATTATTAGCTAAATTTCATCAGCCGCTATAAATCATGCAACATTAGAATCTTCAGCATTCCAATCACCATGAACTGGGGAGAAGTACTTCCATGTCATTCTTAAACTATGAATCCAGAATTCACAACATAGTTTAGTTAAGATTTAATATATCAGGGAAAATTATGCATGTTTTTTTTTGGTATTGATAAGCATTTTACAGCTTTAAAGTGGTGAATTTCATATAATTACTAATTTGTGCCATGAGATATATGTATTTTTTTTACAACAAGAGTTTCCATAGATACCCAATACCTGAAACACAGACATTCACTTGGAGAAGAATTTCCTTCTTAGTTCTTTTTATGGCTCCTCTGCAACCATTAATATCCATTATGTAAATGTGTGTATTAGCAAACTTTATGAGTGAAATGAATAACGTTTACATAGTATTAAGGTTTACATGAAATTTCTTCAGCTAATTTTATGAAGAGAAGGAAGAAAAGAGGAACAGGAGAAGAACTACCCATGCATATTCCCTTGATAGACTTTAATCCTGGTGGCTAACAGTGTCAATATCACTCAAACCTGTTTTAAAGTGAAACAAAGTTTCATAAATTTCTCCATTTCTTTCCTCTATCCAACCCTTCCAGTAAAAGTCCCCTGCCCTTACATAAGTGTTGGTATGTTCGTGTGTGTGTGTGTGTGTGTGTGTGTGTGTG
>BDUI01000049.1:546166-557427 GCA_002335545.1 Apodemus speciosus | reverse complement strand
GCTCTGTTTTGAGTAACTTGAGTGTGTGTGTGTGTGTGTGTGTGTGTGTGTGTGTGTGTGTGTGTGTGTGTGTGTTTGTTCAGGCCTGACACTTGGTATTTGGTAACCAATTAGCATGCTCATCTCTGGGAAAGATTAAGTTTTGAGAAAATGTTTAATTTAGAAAATTATTCTTACAAAGAGGGTGGATATTGGAGAGTTACTGCAGAATAAACTGTGAATAGACATGGCCCATAAAACTGAATTATTTGTTGGACATTTTAGTGCTCCTCATAGACAGATGTTATAAAAAATGCCCAATTTACATTGTAAATTTCCCCGGAGAGTAGGCATATATAAAATTAAAAATGATTGTTTTCTGTTAAAACCCTGCTAATTGCTTACTGTGGAGAGAAAGAAAACCAACAAACTTTAAAGTTATTGGTTGTGTGTCTCTACCATCATATTTATGGGAAAAAGGTTTGTGATGCTGATTTTTTTATTTTCAGGATATCAACACATGGGAAAAGGGCACAGAGAAATACAGAATATAGATAGTGTTAAATCACCTGCACACCTTTTTAGTATAACAGTCCAAATCAATTTAGTGTACATACTGTTGAACAGGAGTTTTCACACATACATGACAACAAAAGTTTAACTTAGTGGCTCATACCTAAAATTAAAGTGTCTGAAGGGTAGAGGAAGGCAAGGTCACCCACCCTTATTCTGTAGGAAGCCATAAGGGCTTCAAGAGACCTTATCTCCAAATGTCAATCAAAGAAAAGAGATAAAGATTATGTGGAGCCTGCGTAGAAAGTTCAGTGACTGAGAACATGCTTAGTTGTGGGAGAGGACACATTCTCTCTCTTCTGTTTTCCAAAGTGAAAAGTACACATTCGAAGCAGGGTGTGCTGGCACACAATTATAACACCAACACTTGGGATGCTAGGGCAAGCAGACTATCTGTGAGTTTTCTAACAGCCTGAACTTGGTCAGGAGTTCCAGGACAGATAGCACCATATAGGGAGACTTTTTCTATTAAAAAAAAACATTATTAATAATAAAATTTAAGAATAAAAAGCTTGAAGAGCGAGATACGGAATTGAACTATGGAATCTGGACAATTGCAGCACAGTAGAGGAGAACAGACTCATGTGCCTTAGGATTTGAAAGAGTTACTGTTTCAATCTGACCATTTATCTCATTGAGGGGTGATGGTCATTTATTGACTTTCCTTCGGTAATTTTTATGATATTTCGTTTTCTGTTTTCTTTGCAATATGGGGTATAAAAATCCACCCTATCCCCCAGATAAGAAAGTTCTTAGGCACTGAGTTATATTTACAGGCTTCACACCTGCTTGTCTATTTATTTGTTTGACAATTTGAGACAAGGTCTCTTAGAACACTTATTAATTTGATATAGATTAAGGATGGGTAACCTTGAACTCTCGACTACTCCAGATCTTGAATTTTAGGTACGTGTCATTAGGTTAAACATTTGTTAATGTTATTGTTGATGCTTATGGTACATAGTTTTGTGTAGCACAAGTTGACCTCAAACTTGAATTAATATTGTTTCCTGAGATCCTGGAGTACTCTGATTACAGATATATCCCCCAGGTTAGACTATTCTACCCAATATTATATCTATATAAACTAGTAAAATTGTTGGGAGCTCAAATCTTTTCTCTTTAATTTTAATTTTCTTGACAATTCCTGCCTGGGTAAAACGTATTTGGTCTTTTGTTTAAATTTCCCCTTGATCCTCCAGCTCCTCCCTGTGTGTGCCTCTTCTCTCAATACATCACCTTTCCTTGTATAATTATGTTTACTCCCCCACTACAAACACAAACACATAAAAGAATAGTATCTACTGAGTCCAATCAGCATTAATTATTGTGCTTTTGTTTAGGGTTAACAATTTATAATTTGGATAACTATCAGGGGCTCTTTCCTGGGAAAAACAATTATTTTTTTAATTTTTTTCAATTCATTTTTATTAGATATATTCTTTATTTACATTTCAAATGATTTCCCCTCTCCTGGATTCCCCCTCCCCGAAAGTCCCATAACCCCTCTCCCCTCCCTCTGTTCCCCAATCAATGCCTCCCTCGTCCCTTTCCTGGTATTCCCCTACACTGCTTCATCTAGCCTTTCCAGGACTAGGGGCCTCTCCTTAGTTCTTCTTGGACATCATTTGATATGTGAATTGTGTCTTGGATATTCCAAGCATCTGGGCTAATATCCACTTATCAGTGAGTACATACCCATGTGTGTTTTTTTGTGATTAGGTTACCTCACTTAGGAGATATTTTCCAGTTCCACCCATTTGACTAAGAGTTTCATGAATTCATTGATTTTAATAGCTGTGCAGTATTCCATCATGTAAATATAACACATTTTCTGTATCCATTCCTTCACTGAGGGACATCTGGGTTCCTTCCAGCTTCAGGCTATTGTAAATAGGGCTGCTATGAACATAGTGGAGGATGTGTTCTCATTAAATGCAGGGGAATTCTCTGGGTATATGCCCAGGAGAGGTATAATGGGGTCCTTTGGTAGTATCATGCCCAGTTTTCTGAGGAAAGCTAGACTGATTTCCAGAGTGGTTGTACCAGCTTGCAATCCCACCAGCAGTGGAGGAGTGTACCTCTTTCTCCACATCCTGACTAGCACCTGCTGTCTCCTGAGTTTTTGATCTTAGCCATCCTGACTGGTGTGAGGTGAAATTTCAGGGTTGTTTTGATTTGCTGATTTGCATTTTCCTGATGTCTAAGGATGTAGAACATTTCTTTATGTGCTTCTCAGCCATTTGATATACCTCAGGTGAAAATTCTTTCTTTAGGTCTGTACCTCATTTTTTTTTTATTGGATATATTCTTTATTTTCATTTCATTTCCCTTTTTCTGCTTTCCCTGCCCCCCAGATGTCCCATATGTCTTTTTCCCTCCCCTTGTTCCCCTATTCACCCTTTCCCACTTCCCTGTTCTGGTATTTTTAATGAGGTCATTTGGCTCTCTGGAGTCTACCTTCTTGATTTCTTTGAATATATTGGGTATTAGCCCTCAGTTGGATGTAGGGTTGGTAAAGATTTTTGCCAATTTGTTGGTTGCCGTTTTGTCCTATTAACATTATGCTTTGCCTTACAGAAACTTTGTAATTTTATGAGGTCCCATTTGTCAATTCTTGATCTTAGACCATAAGCCATTGGTGTTCAGTTCAGGAAATTTTCCCATGTGCCCAGGTGCTCAAGGCTCTTCCCCAGTTGCTTTTCTATTAGTTTCAGTGTGTATGGTTTTATGTGATATCCTTGATCCACTTGGACTTGAATTTCGTACTTGGAGATAAGAATGGATCAATTTGCATTCTTCTGGATGCTAGTGGCCAGTTGAATCAGCACTATTTTGTTGAAAAGCCACTGGATGGTTTTAGCTCCTTTGACAAAGATCAAGTAAGCATAGGTGTGTGGGTTCATTTCTGGGTTTTCAATCCTATTCCATTGATCCACCTACCTGTCACTGTACCAATACCATGCAGATTTTAACACTATTTCTCTGTAGTACTGCTTGAGGTACTGGATAATGATTCCCCCAGAGGTTCTTTTACTGTTGAGAATAGTTTTAGCTATCCTGGGTTTTTTGTTATTCCAGATGAATTTGAGAATTTCTCTCTCTAACTCTATGAAGCATTGAATTGGGATTTTGATGGGGATTGCAGTGATTCTGTATATTGCTTCTGGCAAGATGGCCATTTTTACTATATTAATCCTGCCAATCCAAGAGCATGGAAGATTTTTCTATCTTCTGATGTCTTCTTTAATTTCTTTCTTCAGAGACTTGAAGTTCTTGTCATACAGATCTTTCACTTGTTTGGTTAGAGTCACATCAAGATACTTTATACTGTTTGTGGCTATTGTGAAGGGTGCCATTTCCCTAATTTCTTTCTCAGCCTGTTTATCCTTTGAGTATCGGAAGGCTACTGGTTTGCTTCAGTTAAATTTATATCCAGCCACTTTGCTGAAGTTGTTTTTCATCTATTGGAGTTCTCTTTTGGGGTTTTTTGGGTTGTTTAAGTATACTATCATATCATCTGCAAATAGGGATAATTTGACTTCTTCCTTTCCAATTTGTATCCCCTTGACCTCCTTTTGTTGTCTAATTATTTTAGCTAGAATGTCAAGTACTATATTGAATAGATATGGAGAGAGAGGGCAGCTTTGTTTAGTCACTGATTTTAGTGTGAATTTTGTCAAATGCTTTTTCAGCATCTAATGAAATGACTATGTGTTTTTGCTTAGAATTTGTTTATGTAGTGGGTGGTCTTCAATAGCAACAAAAACAACAGAAAGCCCATATACACATGGAAGCTGAACAATGCTCTACTCAATGACACAATGACACCTTGGTCAAAGAAGAAAGAAAGAAAGAAATCAATGACCTCTGGAATTTAATGAAAATAAATGAAGTCACAACCCAAATTTATGTGACAGAATGAAAGCAGTGCTCAAAGGAAAACTCATAGCTCTGAGTGTCTCCAAAAGAAGCTGGAGAGAGCATATACTAGCAGCTTAACAACACACCTGAAACCTTTAGAACAGAAATAAGCTAATACACCCAGGAGGAGTAGAAAGCAGGAAATCATCAAACTCAGGGCTGAAATCAACCAAATAGAATCAAAAAGAACTATACAAAGAATCAACAAAACCAGGAGTTGGTTCTTTGATAAAATCAAAGATAGATAAACCTTTAGCCAAACTAACCAGAGGGCACAGTATCCAAATTAACAAAATCAGAAATGTAAAGGGAGATATAACAACAGAAACTGAGAAAATTTAAAAAAAAATCAGATCCTAGTACAAAAGCCTATACTCAACACAACTGGAAAATCTGGATGAAACGGACAATTCCCTAGGCTTATACCAAATACCAAAGTTAAATCAGGATCAGATAGACAATCTAAATGGTCCCATAACCCCTAAAGCAATAGAAGTGGTCATTGACAGTCTGCCAACCAAAAAAAAAGCACAGGACCAGATGGTTTTAGCGCAGAATTCTATCAGACCTTCAAAGAAGACCTAACACCAATACTCTTAAAATATTCCACAAAGTAGGAATAGACATAACTCTTCTCAATTCATTCTATCAAGCCACAATCTCGCTGGCATCAAACCACACAAAGATCCAACAAAGAAAGTGAATTTCAGACCAATTTCTCTTATGAATATCGATGCAAAAATACTCAATAAAATTCTTGCCACACTAATCCAAGAACATATCAAAATGATCATTCACCATGATCAAGTAGGCTTCATCCCAGGGATGCAGGGATCAGAAATCCATCAATGTAATCCACTACATGCACAAATTCAAAACAAACAATTCTTTATCCCTCACCAACTATTGCCTGTCGTTCTTCACCTTGGAGTGAGACCATGATAAATGCTCTGCCTTCCACATTGCAATGTTAACTAATGTAGCTTTGTACAGGAATTGTGCATGCAATCATATTGTTGTGAGTTCATGGGTTCACTACTATAGTGTCTATAAAACATTACTTTGCGGCTTTTACCATTTGAATTTTACAATCTATCTGTTTCTCATCAAGGATATTATCAAAGCCTTAAGCAAAGACATTTGTAATAGATCTTCATTTTTTGTTAGGCACTAATACTTTAACTTATTCTCTGCATTTTGACCTACTTTGGGTCTTTGTAATTCTATCTACAAAAAAGGAAAAAGCTTCTTTAATGAGAGATGGAGCAACACATATATGGATGTAAAAGGACACGTGTTTATTCTTGGGGTTTGATTGAAGGTGTTTAAAGTTAAAGAACCCTTGTCACCTCTCATTTGAACAAAATGGATAATGGAGGCTTGGCTCAAGAGGTTTTAGAAAAGAACAACATCACAAACTGAAGTAGATACAATTCAACTTTTATGATATTTTCTCCAAGGATATTACTGCTTTCTGCCCTTGACCTAATTGCTACATCAAAAGGCAACTGTTTAGTAGATTAATTTCTTTGGTAGAAGGGATTAGAAGGCAATCTAATGTTGACTCTGCCATGTGATTATTAGCACTCACTCTTATGCAGGTACCGTAGTCAATGATTTAGTTCAAAAGTAGGAAGATGAAGCCTGATAGGCTTTGGGATAATGGGAATAATAAGTTCAGAGCAACATATCACCTATCTCAGCTTCTTACTTGCAAAAGTCTTAATTTTTTCTTCCTTGAAGATACAACAGGCACCTACAAATGTTGTTCCAGAGAGCCAGGGTTCTTAAAAGGGCATCCAAATTGATTCTGGTTTTAAATTCATAAAGGATAATCAAGTAAAGAAATTACAGGATCTTCCCCCTTTGTTGGTTGTAGTCACTATATCTATGGCAGAACAGTTCTTACATTAAGCCCTTAGAGAGCAAGAGGCCCAGAGAGGCCACTATGTGAAACTGAGAAAGGGAAGCCTGGATGTCTTTGGTGATCCCAAAATTTCGCACATGCTAGAGCTGTATAATTTCTTCCAAGAAGAGCCAAATATATGGAGGAGAACCAGCTCAAGGTACAAAAATATATTGCAATCATCAAAGGTAGATGTTTAGAGTTGTTTCAGGTTTCTGGTATCAAACAGAGCCATGGAATCTTTCCTTCACCCTGTTGTATTTTGGTCTTGCTTTGGTCCAGTAGTTGCTACTATGCCTCCATTCCTCCATTTTGGAATTGTAATGTGTATTCTGTGCCATTAAATGTTAGAACTATGTAATTTGCCTTTTGAATTTTGTAGGGGTTTACAGTTAAAAAATTGCCTTGAGTCTCATATGTGACATTTAACCTTTGTATACCATTAAGACTGTAAAAGACTACAGATACTTTTCAAGTTAAACTAATGCATTTTGCATTATGATATTTCCCTAAGCCAATAGGCGTACTGGTTTGAATGAGAAATGGCTTCCTTGTGTTTACATGTTTGAATATCTGGTCTTCAATGTAAAACTGTTGGGGAGTAGTAGATGTGTCATTTGGGAAGAAGGCTTGTCACTGTAAGCAGGTTTTAAGACTTCCAAAGATTTGAATAACTCCTAATGTGTGTGCCTCACCCCCTTCTCTCTAACCAAGGATCAAGAAGTGAGTTTCCAGTTGCCCATCTGCTGCCATGTTCCCTGACATGATGCTCTTGGGCTTTTATTCCTCTAGAATTATAAGGCCTAAATAATCCTTTCTTTCCATTAGTTATCTTTGTGACTGTGCTATATGATATCCATAGTAAAGTAACTAATACAATATATGCAAAGTTAAGGTCTGTCACTATTTCTAGAACTTGCTGGTTCAGCTAGTCAATATTGTCAACTCATTCTTAGGATTCTGTTTTTGCTTTCTAAGTGGGGAAAAGACAGGCAATTCACAATCCTTGTCTGTCATTTGGGCACATTTTCAGATGAGAACTCCAGTCCCTCATATTTATGTGGCATAGTTTGTCATCAGTTCGCTGACTTGAATCCCCAGCCGATATAATATGAACAGTATAGTAAAATATCAAAGAAGATGTGCTACTTATCCTTAAAGAATTTCATTTTTCATAAGGAATAGCAACGCAACGTGTACTCTATGGACCAGCATGAGAGAAGCAGTTGAGTACTAAATGCCTTCATATTTGCAGCAATGTTGAATAAGATTACCAGCAAGCAAAGCTGTAAATGTGAGTATAGAAAGCTCTCTAGTGACATGGTGTCACATAAATATTTAATATAGAATGCCAGGTAGCTATTTAAGAATATCAGGTTTAGGACACTTAACAATCTTGTTAATTATAAAATATAATTCAGTAAATCTGAAGCTCTGCTCAAGATTCTTCATTTTTAACCAGATCCTCTATTATAGTTTTGCATATTCCACTTTGGAAAGAAACTATTAAACTATAATGAACATAGAATATAATTTGATCCAACAGAATAATTTAGATTGGCTTATATATTGTGAGTTGATGTCGATGCCAATGCCAAAAATATGCAAAATAGAATTAGTATCTATTTTGGGTTGAGACCTCAAAACCAAACCAAAACCAGAAGAAGCCTTATAACTATGTTCACTTAAAATATAAGCTGTATACTTCAAATGAGGAGGTATTTGATGTACATCTTCATCAATAAGAACATTGAAAATATTGTCAAAGGAATAAAAGCTACAGATTTTCAATGCAAATTTCTTAATATCTTTGTTAATTAAGAGCCTCTGAGTCCAGACTATCCTACTGGATAGAAATGAACACTATGTACTATACATATATATAGAACTTTGAATATTATTTATAAAGAAAAATACAGACCCTCTCATTTTGAAGTATGTGTATTACAGTACTGTAGTCTTCTGCCAAATCAGACTGCAAACAGGCATGTTAGCACACAGTTTCTGATTCAGTGTGAATCTCAGTAGCATGTTATGCCTACTTGGCAGTGAGGCTGCATTATGCTAACCTTTGCTGTGGGTGATGAGACTCCTCTTTCCCTTCTGTCTGTTAATTTTAACTGTGCAGTGATGGCTTGTTCATAGCATGTATTCACCCTCCACCATCACATAATAGTTCTAGCTCATTCAAGCATCTTATATCTCTTTCAAGATTCTCAGCTTCTGCTTGCTTGATGTACTGGTGACCTTAGCTTCATTGGTATTCTATAAATGTCAAAGATATGCTTGCTTCAGCTGCCTGGGCCCTGGTGAGCAGGTGGAAAAATGACCAGTTGAAAATGAGTTGTTAAGACCACTACAGGGACAAGATTGATGCAATTAATTTTTCATTATGCACAGTGTCTGTGGATTCTAATCAGTTTAGATTGTTCTTCCTTTGAGGCACAAATAAAATGCAAATGAACTTGGAATGAAAGGGAGCATTCTTCATGGTATAGACTTTCCAAATGCTAAAATGGTTCAGAACTAATTTGTAGTAAAAGAAATATTTTATGAATTGGGCTCTGGCAGCCTAAGTGTAAGCTCTTTCTAGAAATTCCAGGTTTTAGCTCCTAAAAGAGCCAATTTGAGATATAATTGAAGGGCATAGATGACACAAAAGAACAAAACTGAGGAACTCCCCATTGCATAGAAAAGGAATAATTGGGAATAATGAAGTTTAGATTCTATTTATACATTACAATGAATAATGTCAACTCAGTCATATCTATATGATGTTTATTTTATACATGTCAGAAACACTAAAACAGATGAATCGATATTGAATTTGGGGCACATAACTCTCTCCTGCATTAGATATCACATCTGCTAAAATTAACCACGAAGAGTCCAGTGTGGTGAGTCAATCCTGACATTCCAGTACTCAGAAGGTAGTGTAGAAGGAGTTCTTTGCTTATGAAGATGTGAAAACAGTGACTAAGAGTTCAGGAGAATTTATGTGCCTTCAACTTTCTAATAAATAATTACTATGAAGAAAAAAAATAGAACACATGCAGCCTACACTGGCATCAAATGGCATCAAGAATAGCATGGGGGTTTTACCCCAGAGAAGAGTTTCTCTTCGTATTTGCTCTTTTTCTTAATAATAATGTTTATTTATTTTTGAGACTTCCATAGCCATATGCAATATATTTTAATTCTATCCACCCCCTGCAGTTCCCTATCCTTATCTTGTGATTTAGAATATTTTAAAAGTTGTATATAACTTTCCTTTCCACACAAACGCTAGAATTTTAACTCTTTTAACGGATAAAACATTCTTCCCAAACATTTCAACTCTTATTCACAGTGTATAAAATGATAAAAGACATCAAATTGTGCTGCCAAAATTGGTGTCTAGGAATGCCCTTAAACTCCTAAGAGAAAATATTCAAAGTATGCAGGTAAGGTCATTCATTGTTTTTATTTTTATATAAAATTTAGTAGCATTTAAAATAGGAGTATTAGCTATGAGAACTTAGCCATATTAGGGATAATGGTGGTAAAGGTGATGAAAAGTTTTATTTAGTGATGCAAACTTTAATTTATATCTATCCCTAAACTTTGGTAAAAGGAGATATTATAAAACACCTAAATTTCTCCATTTGAAATTTGAAAGAGATTGTTAGGTCCATAAACTACTTTCCTTTAAAAAACAAAAAACAAAAAACAAAAAACAAAAAACAAAAAACAAAAAACAAAACAAACAAAATTACAACTCCAAAGTAACTTAGAACGAATTAACTAATAATGTATTGGAATTTGTCTTTGCCCTGCTGTCACCTCTGCCTAAATTTTTAGAGGCAAAGTCTCTTATTGAATCTACCGCTAGGCAGGTAGCATGCAAGCTCAGAGATGCTGCTTTTGTCCTCAGGGATACTGGGATTCTAGAGTTTCAGGATCATAGCCATTTGTTGATTTTGTTATACTTCTTATTTGTTTGCTTAAAATCGGGGCAAGAAGTTTGAACTTTGTTCCATAAGGTTGACCAACAAATACATCTACCCACAGTGGCATCTCCACAGACCCAAAACTGTCCCTCTTTCTAAGAAGTAATTTTCTTTCTCTGACTCCTGACAACAGTTTTTTATTTGTTGTGGTATTAATTTTATTTTTAATTGTTTTTAATGTTTATGGTTATTTCTCTTGCATATACTTCTATGTATCACATGAATGCCTGGTGCTCATAAAGGTCAGAAGAAGGCATCGGATCCCATGGGTTTGGAGTTACAGCTCACATTTGAGTCACCATGTGAATTCTGGGAATTAAATGCTGGTCACATGGAAGAATAGTAAGATATATGAAGAGTTGAGCCATGTATCTAGTCCTACGCTTTCTGTTCTTAAAAATTCTTTTAAATTTATAGTAGATTCAATAGAATTCGATTTCACCATGGAACTTTTGAAATAAAATTTACTATTTAGTTTTCTCTTCTGATCTTCTTCCTCACCCTCTTTTCTGTTTTCTTTTCTAATCCCATAGCTCACGTTCCACTGTCATCGCATATGTGGCCTTTGCACACCCACTTTTTGGGCAACCAGCGTCTCTTGGTCTTTATGTCTGTGTATTCCAATCTACCTGCATAGTCATATATCCCTTAATCATATGCACACACATATCAAAACTCATTAGTAAATATAATAGATAACACATGATCTCTGTATTTCTGAGACAGGATCATCTCACTAAGTACACCATTTCATGTTCYATTCATTTTCCTACAAACAGACATTTTGAATGGAGCCAAGTACGATCTTATAGCACATATAATTGGCATTTTCCTGTTAGTTAAATTAACAAAAATTGTGGGTTATTTGTATAATTTTCTGTTATTTATTT
>BDUI01000049.1:528549-545541 GCA_002335545.1 Apodemus speciosus | reverse complement strand
AGGCAGGTGGATTTCTGAGTTCGAGGCCAGCCTGGTCTACAGAGTGAGTTCCAGGACAGCCAGGGCTATATAGAGAAAACCTGTCTCGAAAAAAAACAAAAAAAAAATATTGTAAATGTTTCAAGCAAACTCTGAAAGCCACTGAAGACTGATAATCATTTTATTTCAATATGAGTAGTAAAGTACACATGGAGTAACATACTTTTGTAAGTGGGCTTTGAGGGAGTAATTTGAGGGAGGTTATGTCATGAAGAGAGGACTCCCATTTCAGCTTACTGATTGTTTAAGAAAATGAAGTAGCACTGACCTTGCAAGCTTCAAATTTCTGTTCATGTGATGCTTCCTGCCATGTACAACATGAAGGCCCTTACCAACTGTAGCCCCCTGGCTTTTCCAAAATGGATTTATTAGTATTTCCTTTAAATAATCCACATACATCAAGCATGATCATTGTATTCTGTAAAGCCAATTAAACTTTGTGATATTGTATGTAATAACTGACAGTATGACTGCCCCATGGCATGGTCCAGGGGAAAGTTTTCATCGTAGATATGAGAGTGAGAAAAGGCAGAAGCATCTGAAGGAGTCCAGAGCACAAAAAGAAGTAGATTGAAGATGGTCAGGACTATCTGTGAAAGAGGGAAGCCAAGCAGGGGGTAGCTAATAGAGAATGCATAGTGCGGATGCTGAAGCTGGAGCCTAGAATAGTGAGAACAGCTGGGTGATTAGAAATGTGAGTAGCTGTGGGGTGGGAGTGGGGGGCAAGGAGTCTGGTGTGGGTGCATTGAAATGTATAACCAGTCCTTGTGAGTGTGAAATGACGGAGCCTGCGGATAGTGTGGGCCTTGCCTATGCTGATAGATACCCCCAAGCATATTTTAAGGGAAGAACCATCCACCTGCTTTTCAAGAGATAAGGGAAAAGTTCCCTTTTGGTAGACAGAAACTAGATTCACAAGTTCCTGAGATATTCTGACTTTTATCTAATCACAAGAAAGCATGCTATAGGCAAGGTCGAGCTTACTTCTGGACATTTGGACTGCCTTTTGGAGTTTGGGTAATTGGAGTTTCCTTTGAACTTGACATTATACACTACAGGCATAATCATATTTCATACAGGAATCACGTCGGAAGAACTTTCATACTAATTAAAGTATATCATCACTTAAGAAAATTCAGATGAGTATGGAAATGATGTGGTTTTTAAAAATCAGTAAAATTGCAGTGGTTATATTAAGATGAAAGAGATACTTGAAATTAAAATAAAGTTATCTCATTTTAAAATGAAAGTAAAATATGTCATATAGTAGATTGGAATGTTTTTTATTGGATATTTTATTTATTTACATTTCAAATGTTATCCCGTTTTTGGTTTCCACTCCAGAAATCTCCTATATCATCCTCTCTCCTGCATCTATGAAGGTGCTCCCCCTCCCACCCACCAACTCCTGCCTCCCCACCCTGGCATTCCTCTGCACTGGGACTTGAAACCCTCCCAGGACTAAGGGTCTCCCTTCTCACTGACATCTGACAAGGCCATCTTCTGCTACACATAAGGCAGGATCCATGGGTTCCTCCATGTGTACTCTTTGGTGGTTTAGTCTCCAGGAGCTATGGAGGGATCAAGGAACAACTGATTAAGTTTCAAGGTGAATTGCTGTAGTAGTCAGGGATCATGTAACACTTAATGGTGTGAAAATGGGAGAATAATTCTCACAACCAGGGAAATACAGAATCATGTGGTTTATGTGGCCTGTCTGAGTCAGTAAATGGTTTCTGTCTAGCATGGGGAAATAGCACTTATTTTTCTGAGAAGAGAAAAGCCTTACTTGTGAACATTTTGTATTTAATATTTCTAATCTCTTTCTTTTTGAGGGGTGGTATTTTGACTTGACCTCAGGTTATCAATGTTTGACTGTTCATTTCTTCATGTTTTAAATGACTATATATTACTAGACCTTTGTTTTCATAAATTGATTACAATAAGGTATGCATCATCCAAAATGCATCTTTGAGATAAAAATAATAATTCTAGTAAACAAGCATAAACAAAACTCGGTTCTCACCATTTTTTAACTTCTCAAAATGGGATGTTTATTCAACTAATCAGTGCTTCCAGAAGTACTGATTTCTTTATTAGCACTCACAACATGTAATTTTCAAGTGATCTTTGTCCACAATAACCATGAAAGTTCTGCTGTGATGAATATTAATAGAATTTGCTTGGACCAGTGAGCATCAATACATGAGAGGTCATATTTTCCTCTTTGACATTTTTTTTGCTCTAATTTTGATAAGGAACAAGAAAGGAAGCTTCAGTCACAGTCTCAAGCAATCCCACAGCAGGAGTTGGGATGACCCCTTAGGTACTGTGAAGCTCTTTTTTCTCTATGAGTGATTGATTCATTCTTCATGTAAAATGCTATCCTTTTTTCTTTGGTTCATTTCTCTTATCTCTTTTGAGAAATAATAGGCTATATCCAGAACAAGGGCACATAATTAGACATGAAAATTATGTTACTTTTACCCACAATGTGCAATAATCTTTAGCAATCACAGACCACCACCAATACGCCAAAATACAAAGAGATTTAATTACGAAGTTTTCTATTAAACATATATGTGCATATTATATGCATGTATCTGTAGTACTTTAATTGAGGGCAGGTAGTGTTCATCGATGCTTAGGATGGCTAAGACGGTGGATAACCAGGGAGCAAAACCAACAAGAAGGAATAGTCACAGAAAATTGAACATAATTTTATTAAAATGTGCTAATTTTGGTCAACAGCATGGGCATTAAAATTTTGAAGTTCACTCAAAGGGAAATTTCTGAAGACAATCATTTTGCCACAGAAAAACCTTGCTAAGTAAGTCCCATTTTGACTGTGATTTTTGAGACTATACATGCAACCTGTCGATAAAATYTTCCACAATATCAGCCCCCTATTCTGCTTAATGAACAGGCTGCTTGTGTAGCATCATCATGTACACCAGTGGAAAATTAAAAGAAAGACGCAGCATAATAAATAGGGAGAATTCTTGTAATACAGATAGATTTGCCTAGGAAATTGAGGTACTTTACAAATAAATGCAGATTTTTGCATTTAATGTTTCATATTAAAATACTTCAGACATTTAGATGATAAGCTTATTTCAGATATGGATAGGATAGAGTAAGGGTAAGAATATTTACAGTAACATTTTTTCTTCCCAAATTAACATCCTGAAATTATATAGTATAGGTATTTGGGGCAAGTTACTCCATGACTCATTGATTTGAACCATATATTTACCAAAAATGTCAGCTCACTGACTTCATACTTATCTGTTTATCTCTACATAATTCATTATAGCTGCATTTCAAAACTCTCAGTTTCATGGTATTGATAATGAATACTGTACCCAAGGCATACCAAAGAATACACCAATTTTAGGTAATCACTATCACCCTCTACTTCTATATCCAATTACTTAAGTTTTTATTAATAAATGTAATACAAAGATGAAAAGCAACCTTAGAGTAATAGAGGAATTTGCTCTTGGGAAGGCATTAGACTCCATGTATCATTGGCAAATGTGAGGAGTCATTAAAACAGATGTGTAAGCTTTTTCTTATGATGAAAATATCTAAAGCTTACTTACCTTTGAGTCATCTATGCTAATGGAGGAATCCATATGAATATACTTTAGATGCAATGTAACAGATCCCATATAAGATCAAGACCAAAGTGATCCTCTTGGTCTAAATAGTTTTGTATATAATGCTGTAATCATCATGTAGAGTTCTGTGTATCTCTGTTACAAATTAACAGATAATTTGTTGTATTTTCTTCTTAAAATAAAAGGGGCCTATGCGTTCCTATGAGGAAAAATGGTGTTTGAACTATTGAACAAACATGATGCCTTATCACCAGATCAGCTATTGGTAAACTCAAGTGTAGCTAAATGGCATTAAATTCCTTTGTCTATTAATGAACTCTTTGTTCATTTGTCTAATTATAAATAGATTAATGCAGTGATCTGTTATGTTAGAGCTGATTTCATATTCTATACATGCATGACAAATCAATATCAAGTGTTTAATAAAATCATATACTAATGCAGACACATATACTTATGCAATATATCTATAATAGCCAAGTTTGATTTTACACATAATTTAAAATTCTTTTCCTACTAAATATATAAAAATATATTAAGTATATTATTATATTTAGAGTAATAAAAAGACTCCCATCTTATGAGGAATTTATATAATTCAATTCCTCAGAGTAATAATTTACTATAACAGAATTAAAGGATTACAATTGTTACTGATATTCCTTAGCACCTACTGGATCTCACTGCTTGAGGAGAGCCTAAGTGATTGATTAACTCTGACCTTGGTGGTATACCTCCAAGGTTGATCTTCCTCTTCATCCTATACATTTTTAACCATCGGTTGCCTATATAAGTATTAGAACAGTATTGACATCACCCAGCATGACAGACAGATCACTAAAACAACTGTATTTAAGGTAAATTTTGTGTAGAACTTAGTTTTAGAGAGGAAAATAAAGGTAACGCTATCCAAGGACATGAGAGGCACGAGAGGCAAATCAGACCTTGTGGGTCATTTACTGATGGTATTTGAGTAAGTTTATCACTCACTGAACATAATGAACTTAACATATGATCTTTACAACACTTTCAGAGTCCATGGCATGCCAGTTATATGAGTAGCCATGGGTATTTCTGGGCACCTTCTTTCTGTCTCAGTTACACACTCTTATTTCTTACGTGTATCTACGGGAGGAAGCAAGTGCCTTTTCACCTGTGAAGTAGGCATCCTATTACTAACTATTATCTCCTGTGTTATAACACATTCATATACTCTGCCATTCTTCTACACAAACAAAATATATTTCTGAAGTCCCACTTTGTTCTTGACAGTATTCTAAAGCACTACAAATTAAAAGATTTCCTAGGAATTATGTTATGATAAGAGGGAAGCCTACTTAGTTTGATGGATAATGAAGGACATAAATGAAAACTCTCAAGAATTAATTTATAGAGACCAATTGAAGTCTGAGAAAGAAAATTTAGGAAAGCAATATCCTGGAAAGAGGTAGGGCAAAGAATGCTTACCATGCCTTTCAGCGATTTTAGAAGAAGTGCACTTAGACTATTGTTCACTGTTGGTTTTTCCCAAGCACGAAATAGAATTTCTTTAATGAATTGCATCCATGCATTGAAGTGATATTGTCTGAGCTATAGGGAAGTTTGGAGTTACCACTTCCGTTTGTGCAAATTGAGCACAAATGCCAAGGATGGTAATAGGAGGTTAATTGCCAAAGAAAACAAGTGCTGAAGGAGGAAAAACACAAAATGTAGTTTGCATTACAGAATCACTTGTGTGTTCTTTCTTTTTATCTTTCTTTCTTTCTTTCTTTCTTTCTTTCTTTCTTTCTTTCTTTCTTTCTTTCTTTCTTTCTTTCTTTCTTTTAATCATAGGTCATATTACAAGACGCCCTTAGGTAGTGAGTAGAAAGTGTTAACTCAAATGTTAAAGGTAGCTTCCACATAAGGCCTTTGAAATGACAAATGTCAAACTCAATATTTTTGTCTGGTAGCCTGTGTTTTGTTCATGGGTACATATGTAAACATTTCAATGGTACTTTGTATATTATTAAATATTCATTGGATAGCCAAGTCAGAATTCTTTAAAAACCTAACCTTTTCTTTCTTTCTTTCTTTCTTTCTTTCTTTCTTTCTTTCTTTCTTTCTTTCTTTCTTTCTTTTTTATTGGATATTTTATGTTTTCACATTTCAAATGTTTTCCCCTTTCCCGTTTTCCCCTCCTATCTCCCCTCCCCCTACTTCTATGAGGATGCTCCCCCACCCACACACTCCCACCTCCTGGCCCTGGCATTCCACTACACTCGGGCACTGAGCCTTCACAGGACCAAGGGATTCTTCTCCTTGATGCCAGACTATGCCATTCTCTGCTACATATGCAGATGGATAATATAAATGATCTCCTTTGAGAATGACTGACAAAGCTTTAATGTTTAATTATTTCATTACTTTGTATGTTTATTTGTGAAAACAGTATTTTCTAAGTCTCTTTTGTCTCCAACATATTTTTATTTATCCTTCTAAGGTTTGAATATATATGTATATATATATGTATATGTGTGTGTGTCTTTGAATATACGTATTTATTTTGCAATTATACTTCAAAATTCTTTGAGTCCACATATCTAATCGAATAGGTGGGGTGAAGACCCTAGTTCTCTTTTTTACAGATTTCACTTCTTGATATATACTTATTTAACCACACATTAGATTTTAGGAATGGCCTTATCTTTTTATTACAAGTCCTTAAGAAAGAGGATAGTTTCGAATGAATTTTAAAAATTCCATGTCTTTGATACAATATTAAGAACTTCTTTTAGAGTTTTTCAGTATTAGATTTTTCAATAAAATATGTTTTTAGGGACTAGAGAGAAGGCATAGCAGTGGACAACATTTGCTACTCTTGCAAAAGGCTGTGGTGGGGATCCTAGCACCTTTGCTGAGTACCAGAAAGTCTCGCTTCATGGTTTCCAATATTCTCTTCTGACCTCCATGGGCACCTTGACATGTGCACATATGTGCACACATACACAAAATTAAAATAAATATTTTAAAATATACTTAATCAGAGAAATTTATTCTATCGTTATTTGAAATATGAATCTATAAGATTCATGCCCAAGCTGTATAGATATTCTGATTATGAATTAAAAATATTACCTCTTTGAGTGGCAATATTATAGTTTTAGTTATTTTCAAAATCTTCTAGGTCTCTTGTTTTCACAAATTATACTATAAATAAGTGATGAATTGTGTCTACATGTCTGTCTGATTATGAATGCACTATTTTTAATTTTCCCGGGTAAAAATAATTGATGAAATAATATTGTTTTTAAATATACACCTCTGAAACTGATCAGTAAATTGGGAATGATCTTCATTAACACATCATTGACTGTGTTCTTCAGTGACAAGGGAAAATAATATTGATGATGTACATACATGAAGAAACAGTGTGAAAAGTTCCAGAGCACATCCCATCACTGAGAGCAGGTTCTTATATTTGCAGGATTAACTAAACATTTGAGGAACTATCTTAGGCACTTGATCTTTGAATAAAAGTATGTGGAGTAAAAATCATGATCTGTATTAATAAAATATATACATTCGATAGATGCTCAACTCTTCATCTTTTCTTTTCTTTATATTTAAATACTGTGGGTAAATCATCCATCTTTCACTTGTCTCTGAAGCTCCCACTTTGCACAGGGCATATAGCTAGTACTGAATTTTTGATCTCCTCTCTATGTTTTATGTGGACCCTCAGCTGTTGGTAAGGAAAATCAGTGAAAGTTGTAGCAATATCTTTCATGTGGAGCAGTGTTATTGGCTGTGAGGCGAAGCTATGTAAATCTCTGGTCATTAGCATCTATTTCTCTCTATGTGGATTCACAGAGTATCTCTGAATTGCTTTAGCCACCTGCCTGATGTGCTGCCTTCCCATATTCCTTCTGTCGAGCTTTTTTTTTTTTTTTTTTTTTTTTTTTTTTTTTTTATTTCCATAAGCTTTGGCTATGAAAGGAATGGGAAGACAGTGCAACTAATATCGGTTTTGTAGAGAAGGTGGCTTCCTGACCCTTAGTGCAGATTCTCCTCCTGCGTCTCACAAAGAATACAGGATTAGGATTCTGTGTGGCTTTATTGTTAGGAAAATTTAGAGGCTATAATTACCTAATGAATGAGACAAAGTCTTATGTGCAAAATGATAGCAAACCATCCTCCTGCACGAGGTAGTTAACATTTTGAAAACAATTTATTTGGCTTTGCTTCTGCGTATAATCATAAAGCAAGTCAAACAAGATGAACATATGCACGTTGTTGATCTGAGTGGCGGAATGGCTCTTCCAGCAGCCATGCACCTGTGTAACTACATAATTGCCAGGTAAATAGCTCTTTTATAGCTAATTAGAGCGAAGTTTGAGATACTGCTTTGAAGCTCAAGCAAGAATTCCCAGCTATTTGCATATTCTTGACTGAAGAATTATATCCTTAGTGCTGGAAAGGTCATTTTCACATTGTCCTTTGTTGCTATCACAGCGGCTGATGGAGACAACATCCACTGAAACTGTTGACTACACTTTTCACAGACTTTGAGCGCTAAATCTCTCTGACAGAATTTTCCTGAATGAAGCACCTTACTCACCTTTTCCTAAAGAGGAATGGAAAGTTTAGGGGGCTACCTACAGAAACCAGATGAATCTGGAAGCTTCCGTTGTTCACTACAATGTAATTTAGTCAGTTCGTCTTACTATTCATAAATATTGGAGGGAATTTCTGGGTCAGGAAGTAAGCTGTTATTAAGTCTTCCTTGTGCCCTTAGCTGAAACTTCTGATTCCTGTGAGTTTATAGTTTGAAAGAGAAATTTAATGAGAAATGAAAAAAAAAGTTAAACCGTGGGCCTTCAAAGCACCATTGATTTGAAATCGGTTGGTATTTAAGCTAGCTCCACAGAGAAACAATATCTCTATCAAAGTAAACTGAAATACAGCTGAATCAGGTGCAGCATCAATCACTTCCTGTTCCTCATTTTCTACACAGGGTATAGAGGATATACTGAAGTTAGAGAAAAGAATGTGGGGATAATTGTTAAGAAAATATCTCAATGATATATACTCTAAACAACCAAGAATATCGATGAGACTGTACTGACTTCAATACATTATACTAGTTGTGATTATCGATGATATAAAATGCTTAACTTAATCATTACAAAAAATCTGACATGTTCAACTGTTACAGCAAACATATAATATGGACTTAGTTTTTTCTGACTATTTTAGGAATAATTTCAAAGAAGAAACAATAGATAAAGAGTCAAAACTATTTAGTGGAAAATAAAATTGAGTCCCTAGGAAAAAAAAGAATAATTTACTCCAAAGAACAGAATCATGGCTGGGAGCTAATTTATTTACTTTTCTGTTTCTTTGTAAGTTCCACCAGTAAGCTAACCTGGCAATCTTTCTACCTGCAAAACATTGCTTTGTAAGTAATCCTAAATATTCTTGCTACTGCCACATTTGGCCACCACGTATTTTCTGCTTTAGTCTCAACTCAAGAATAAAAAACAGTTTAAGGACTTATAACTATAAAATTTCTAGCCCACAGATTCCAATTTCAATCAACAATGTCTTTACAGTAAATTTTAATTGCATAATGCTCATATATGAAAAAACAAAGCATTGAAATTTTCCTGTGAGAAGACTCCCCTCTTGTGGTTTCAAAGGATACTACAATTGTCTGCTTTCTTAGGTCTGCATGCCTACAATGGGACTTGGATAGTCTAGAGAACTAGAAGTCACTTTAACATAGTCTTAGAAATTATCTAATAATCACCCTCATTTTAGATCTATTGGCTGTAAATTTAGTGTCTTTAAAAACATTGACTATCAGATCATCTGCAAATAGCAATACTTTGACTTCTTCATTTCTGACTTGTATACCTTTGGCTTCCCTTAGTTGTTTAGAAGTTCTAGAACTTCAGGTACTATGGTGAATAGACATTGAATAGAGTAGTAAGCCTTGTCTTATCCATGATTTTAGTGGAATTGCTTTAAGTTTCTCTCCATTTAATTTGATGTCGACCATTGGCTTACTATTTATTGTCTTTATTATGTTTAGGTATGCCCTTTGTATCTGTGATCTCACCAAGACTTTTAACATGAATGGATGTTGGATTTTGTTAACGGCTTTTTGAGCATCTAATGAGACTAAGTAAAAGGCGTAGTCCAAGGGAGGATGCTTGAATATCACTTAGAAGGGGAAATAAAATAGACATTGGAGGTAGATGGATGGGGAAACTGAGTGGGAGAGAGGATAAGGCAGGGAAATGGGATGGAGATCATGTGTGGGGAGAGGGGGAACTAGAGTGGGATGGGAGAGAGAAGTAAAATTGGTGGGGAGTGGGGGGCATATCTGGGGCTAGACAGAGACCTGGGATAGGGAGAAGTCCAGAAATCTGTGGATGTGACCCTTGCTGAGACTACTAGTAGGTAGTGATATGGACACTGAAGGAGCACCTGCTATAGCCGGGCAGGAATTCGGGAGGAGGGAGAGAGACATCAACCTACTCACAAAACCTTTGACTGAAAACTTGTCCTGCCCACTAGATAGGGAGGAATAAAGATGGAGCAGAGATTGAGGGAATGGCCAATCAATGACTGTCCCAACTTGAGATCCATCCCATGTGAGAGAGTCAGCCACTGACACTATTAATGATATTCAGCCATGCTTACAGATAGGAGAAGCCTAGCATAACAGTTTCCTGAGAGGCTTCATTCAACAGCTGTTGAAAAAAGATGAAGAGACTCATAGTCAAACATCAGGTAGAACTCAGGGAGTCTTATGGAAGAGTGGAAGATAGGATTAAGCCAGCCTGAGGAGTCAAAGACATCATTAGACCTACAGAGTCAATTAACCTGGATAAATGACAACTCACACAGACTGAACCACTTACCAAAGATCATGCATAGTCTGCACCTAGGCCCCCTACACATTTGTAGCAGATGTGCAGCCTGGTCTTCATGTGTGTTGTGTAACAATTGGAGTGGGGCTATCTTTGAAACTGTTGCTTGCCTCTGGATCCCCTACTTCTAACTAGAGTTTCTTGCTGGGCCTCAATGGAATGGGCTATGTCTAGTCCTGCTGAGACTTGATGTCCAGGACAGGATGATACTCAAGGGAGGCGTCTGACAATAAGAGAGGGGGAGTAATGGGGCAACAGCTTTGTGAGGGTGGTACTAGGAGGAGAGGAGGGATGAGGGCTAGATCTGGGATTGGGTTGTAAAGTGAGTAAATAAATAAACAAATAATAAATAAATGAAAAATTATGAACAAAAACTTTAATATATACACTTAAAACCCAAAATATTAAACAATTTTATGCTTGAATTTATATGACCATTTCACTAAATAAATTTTGTATTTCAAAGATATTGACAATACAATGTACAATTATGTGCCATATCCGAATTAAAGAAATTTCAATATTAATTGAAATACTTTCTATAGGTATAATTGACAACCCAAAAAGTAACAACTAAGATATTTTTTAATTAAAAATAGTCATGAACTGTAAGCTATTTTTATGGCCAAATTCAATGATATCATAGGATATTTGTCTAAAACGAGTTAGTTAAGTCAAGAAGATACTATACCTACATAGTAAACCAGGATGCATAGCTAAGAATTCTTTCAGGACTGATATAAACCTAATAACAAATTAGATATATAATGTACCACATAAGTGAAGGTAAATATGGAAATTTAGAATATCTCTGTGCACTAAGGCAGAAACCAAGAAACTAGCCATTGTTTTCCGTTTTGAACAGAACACACATTTATTGCCATCTACCTGTTTAGTAATTTGTGAAAAACTAGGTTATGTAGTTTTGTTACAGGTCATAAGTATATTTTCATACTAACCATACAGAAAATATATTCATTGAGATACAGATAACATTTACAAATAAAAAACAAATGAGTATTTTGCCCTTCTCTGACCTTTACAACTTCCCTTTCCTTTTGTTAAATATGGATTCTTCTTTTACATAATATACCCTGATTACAGTTTTCCTGCCCTCTACTCTTTCCAGTTCTTCCCCACATCCCCTTCTATCCAGATCCATTCCTTTCTCTCTATCAGTAGAAAAGAATGGACTTCTAAAAGGTAGTAATAACATGTAACAAAGTAAAAGATAATAAGATAAAACCAAAAATATTCCATGGAAATTGGGGAATGCAAACCAAGAAGGAAAAGAAAAAAGAGCCCAAGAGAAGGCACAAGAATCAGAAATGTATTCATTTGCAAACTGAGGCATCTCATAAAAACATTGCTATGGAAGTGATGGCAGCCTGTGAAGGCCTTGTACATGCTACTTAACTCTCTCTTAATTATTATGAGCTTTGTTCATTTTGATGCAGAGAGACTTGTTTTCTCTCTCTTGTGTGTCCTTCATTTCACCTCAGCGTTACATACTTTCTACCTCCTCTTCTATGGGGTTTCCTGAGTCTTAGACGGGTGTTTGATGGAGGCAACTCTCTAAAGGCTGAGTGTTCCATGGTTTCTCATTCTCTACATAATGTCTTTGTCTTTACAACTTTTAACATATGTTATTATGAAAATGCACATGCATCTGACCAAAGCCCAGAAAAGAAGTAGGGATCAGCATACCACATTAGGCACCAGACGACACATATTGGAAAACAAGAAAATAGCCATTGTTCTTTGTTTTGAACAGAATACACATTTATTGCCATCAATCTGTTCAGTAATTTGTGCAAAACTAGGTTATGTAGTTTTGTTACAGTTCATAACTATATTTTCATACTAGCCATTCAGAAAATATATTCCTTGAGATACAGACATTTACAAATAAAAAACAAATGAGTATTTTTATGATGCCCTTTTAAATCTGCCACTAAACTGTAAAACAAATTATATTCTGCTTTTCATAAAAACGGACAAAAGAAATTGTCAATCTATGCACATTCCATCAACTAACTTTTCATTAAATACTCAATACCTTATCCTATATCATATCAAACAATAATCACTGAGCAGATGAGTAAATCAAATGTGATAAACTTTTATAGGATTTCTGGTTTTGACTGGATATGTATATCTATTTTGTCTTTCATAACCACCTCTTAAAACTGCACCCACAAATACTCAACCCTTACAAGTGATTCCTGTACACTTTAAATGTGGCTCTTCTTTAAGACAGGCTCCAAAGGAAGAAATGAGTATTTGGCACTATAAGCCTCTTCAAGCAAGCATGCTTGAGGGTGTTTGTAGATCTCAGGATGTATCTTCTATTATTCTATCAAATGAGCATTTGAGCACTAAAGTACAAAACCTCTCTTTATCTTCTTTTCTCCATATTCATTGACTACCTCAGTCTTCACACTTCTTCAGAAGCAAGTAAGAAGGTAGATGGATGGATGGATAGATTAGATAGATAGATAGATAGATAGATAGATAGATAGATAGATAGATAGATAGATAGATAGATAGATAGATAGATAATAAATAAATGTAAGAGTAGTCACGTGTTATAGATAAACCAAAGTATTGAGTTGGACAACTGGGTCCTAATAAACATTAGTGAGAGACAGGAGTATGAAAAAAATTGGGTTGGGGAGATCTAACCTAAAGGAAGAAAGTATGGAAACATCTTATCTCAAAGCCTAGTAAAAATACACTTGACTGGTAGGAGAATACTATAGTATGAAAGAAGCAAGGTGGTCCTGAAGTTTAAAGTATTACACACAGATTAGCAGAAGGGGCAGTGATTAAGTTATCTAAATATCCACAATTTGTTAATCTAGTTACAAAATACAATACTTTAAAATAGAAGCTTGAACAGAATTTCCCTGCATGAATGGACAGTGCTACTCCATGAAGGCTCAGGCTATTAAGTTCACATTGCACTGCAAGACATGAAATATCCCTRTAAATAATATTAGTCAGGGAGAATACAGAGGCACCCACAACATTGTGGGCTCTTGTCATTGCCTTGGTAATGGACAATAACTGTATGTTAAGACCCGATTGCTGAGTAGACCACACATTTGATGACAGCACATAGAAAAATCAAGTTTGAACCTGCTTAGAAATTTATTTTATGATCACTATCTCCCTTAGGGCTTGAAGGTGCCAGGCAGGTTGCTGAGGGATCACCTATGCTACATTAGTGACCAGTCAGACAACATCTGCACATTGGTGCAATAACAAGCCACTTTAAGATTGAATCTGAGGCCTACTCCACAGGAAGAAAATCCTATATTGACAAAATGTTCTAAAAATTAAATGTGCTATAAAGTGCAACTTTGTAAAACTTAACATTATTTATTTCCTCCTGCAAAATGAATATTGATGTTATTATATGCATACTTTGGGGCATTACTCTCATTTATGTTTAAGAAGTTTCTCTTAAATTTGTGCATTTGCTCCCACATCTTTAAGGTAATACCAAGGAAACTGATCTTGAACCTCAAATCAGCTTGAAGTTCTACATTTGAACTTGTCTAAGAAACAACCAAAATTACTCTGATGAATACAGTTGGGTGAATACTTGCATACTACAACAGTGTACATTAGGATGATGCTGTAAAACAAAGTGACATTATAGGGGAAAATGGTGATGAGCTCTGAGCCCTGAAAAACTTGAGTATTATTCATGGCTTATACAATTGGGATACCAACGTCTCTGAAAATGTTGTGAAGTTGTGTGTGTATGTGTGTGTGTGTGTGTGTGTGTGTGTGCGCGCGCGCGCGCACATGCACACATTCATAGTGACGCAAACAGAAATGTGTTGATTCTAGTAAAAAAGATTTCATAAGTAGGTGTGCACTTGGTGAGCATATACTCCCCATCCTTTTTTTTCTAGATTTCAGAATCAATTGCAAAAGGGGCAATGCTGGACTGCAATCATTGCTTACAAACTAAATGCTTAAATTGTAATACTAAAAACCTCTGAGTATTGAAATTAATTATTTAATAAATTCTGCTCTTTCTGACATATTTTCAAATTTTCTATAAAGAGCATATTCTTTTTTACAGTGCATAAAATCATATACTGGCATATATTTAAGAGGCAAAAGAACCATTAAGCATTAAAACATAAGCTGAAAAAAGCCCTAATGGTCAGAGAACCTATAAATAACCTACAAAAACTTAGTACAGTCTAATTCCCACATATGATATCAGAGCTCATATTAAGAATTGTTACTTTATAACTCAAATATGTTTCCACTTCTTACTAGGACTGATACAAATCTCTGATGATCCACCCTTACATATAATTTACACCAATCTACATTTTTCAAACTCTGCATTATGATGTAAACATCATATTAATTGACTACTCTTAGTGAACATATCAAATTAGTAATAAGCCAATCACAGATTTTTTATCTGTATTTAATTTTTATTTTGCTTTTTATTGTGATTGCTTTAAAAGCAATGGCCAATGATTTGACTCTATCCATGGCCCTATCAGATGTGTCTCTTCCCTGTCTTCCTCTCCACTTTCCTCCTTTCTCTCCCCTTAGGTTGCCTACACTAAGCTTCTCTCCTTCCTTCTTTTGTATAAATGTGAGCAGATATATATATCTTTGAACTTTAATTGTTGTCTAAGGAGAGAATAATGCACCATGAAGCCATCCATAATACAACTCCTGTAAAGGGTGTTGTTTAATTGTAAATATAATTTAATGAAAGCATTCGGTCCTATCTTTGTCCTCTGGTATCAATCAACATCATGCCTTGCTGCAGCTTGCCACACATCAGTTTCCTGAAATGAAACTTATTAGAATAAGGACATGCAGCATTTTCCATTTCTCTATGTCCAATCAGGCTGTCCTTTGTCTGAGACTGCAGCCTAAAGACTGTTGTTTCTCTACAGGTTTTTCAGTAGCCTTGTGCTTTAATCCAGCTGCTGCTTTGCATTTGAAAACTAAATCAGCCTCAATATTTCATAGTCTTTTTGATCTTGGGATTTATGATAATGAGACTTTGACTACAGAAACCTCTACCCAGAGAATTTAAACAGAATTTAGCACTTCTTAGTGGCTATAAAATGAATAAGTGTCTTATTACATTTTTCTCCATTATTTGGCTTCACTCACCTATATAAAAAAATGTATGTGAAAAATATGCTGGACAATATAGGAAATACATATTCATTTTTTTGCCTCAGTTCTCTTGCAAGATCTTCTTCAGGTTGTTAGGTTCTCAGTAAATCTTTTAAAATGGTGAGGAAGTGTGGATAAGTCCCTGTTATGTGCAGTTTACCCACCTTTTAGCAATAAATGTAATCAGAAGTATGTGCAGTAGATGATACTGTATAGTAAAGAAAGGCTATAGAAAAAAAAAAAAACAAGAGTCCCAGGCACGTTTAGGCTTTTACTATTTGCATAGGGTTATTATATCTTCGAGGTTTTCATTTTTCTTATGTGGCAAATAAAATAGATAGAATTAATGATCTTCAAAGTTCCTTTTAAAACCAAACTTCTGTATGTCAAATTAAGAAATTTATTTTTTATTATTTTTCTATATATAACTGAAAACACTCTTTATGGGGGTTAACTGATAGAAAAAGATAGTAGAAATTATTGAGAGCATACAAAATAGACAGATGTGGAAAGACTTTTATCTAGGTAATATAGAGTATATGCACATAAAATAAGAGAAAATGTAAGTATTTATGTTTAAGCTTTCATATCATTCATACAGTTCCTATTTTGTGGTAGTTACTAAGAAGTATACTACTATAAGCAGAAATTTGCAACCTGATATTTTTTCTTTACCCCTAAAAATAATGGGTTTCATGGTTTCCATATTTCCGTTTTTCTGTCTGTGCAAATGGGTAAATACTGAGTTTTATTTCCACTGTTGTTGCTAAAGAACAAAAACAAGGACTTAGTCTGACAATTGAAGCCTACACACATGTCAACTATAGATGTATCTGCTCACACATACCACAAACACACACACACACACACACACACACACACACACAAATGTTAATGGAGTCAGGACTTGGTAGTAGCTATAGCTGTATTTTATTTTGTCTTTAAAATTGTTCCTCTCACCAATGAAAGATCAGCTGAAGTTAAATTCATAGTAGAGTAAAAGAATAATGTGGGTATTTATTTTTTGAGTCTTGCAAATTATTAGAGCAACAATAGGAAATATTAAACATGATCGATGTATATGCCTCCAAATTTAAAATTATATTTGGCAACAAGATTAAAATTCATAGTTCTTTTGGGCATAATGATCCATTCTTATCTCCTTGTACTAAGCTCAACTCCAAGTGGATCAAGGACCTCCACATAAAACCAGACACACTAAAACTAATAGAAAAGAA
>BDUI01000049.1:471614-484826 GCA_002335545.1 Apodemus speciosus | reverse complement strand
CTGAACAGAATACCAATAGCTTATACTCTAAGATCAATAATTAACAAATGGGACCTCATAAAATTACAAAGTTTCTGTAAGGCAAAGGACACTGTCAATCAGACAAAATGGCAACCAACAAATTGGGAAAAGATCTTCACCGACCCTACATCCAACAGAGGGCTGATATCCAATATATACAAAGAACTCAAGAAGGTAGACTCCAGAGAGCCAAATAACCCTACTAAAAATGGGGTACAGAGAAAAACAAAGAATTTTCGTCTGAAGAATTTCAATTGTCTGAGAAGCACCTTAAAAAATGTTCAACATCATTTATCATTAGGGAAATGCAAATCACAACAACCCTGAGATTTCACCTAACACAAGTCAGAATGGCTAAGATTAAAAACTCAGGAGACAGCAGGTGTTGGGGAGGTTGTGGAGAAAGAGGAACACTCCACTGCTGGTGGGAACGCAGTTAGTACAACCACTCTGGAAATCAGTCTGGCGGTTCTTCAGAAAACTGGGCACCACACTTCCGGAGGACCCTACTATACCACTCCTGGGCATATACCCAGTGGCTTCCCCAGCATGCGATAAGACAAATGCTCCACTATGTTCATAGCAGCCTTATTTATAATAGCCAGAAGCTGGAAAGAACCCAGATGTCCCTCAGTGGAGGAATGGATACAGAAAATGTGGTATATTTACCCAATGGAATACTACTCAGCAATTTAAAACAATGAATTCATGAAATTCTTAGGAAAATGGTTGGAAGTGGAAACTATCATCCTAAGTGAGATAACCCAATCACAAAAGAATTTACATGGAATGCAGTCATTGATAAGTGGGTATTAGCCCAGAAGCTCTGAATACCCAAGACACAATTAACATATCAAATGATTCCCAAGAAGAAGGAAGGAGAGGGTCCTGGTCCTGGAAAGGCTTGATGCAGCAATGTATGGGATTACCAGGACAGAGAAATGGGATGGGGGTGATTGGGTGGAGGGAAGAGGGCTTATGGGACTTATGGGGAGGGGGGAACCAGGAATGGGGAAATCATTTGCAATGTAAACAAAAAAATTAATAATAAAAGATAATAATAAAAAATAAATTAAATATGAAACAATTACTCTGGTTTAGCAAACTTTAGCAAAACCATGATGGCTGAGGAAAACTTAAGATTAAATTCTTTATGAAATTATTGGCAGACTAGACTGTTATATTAAAATGTATGCCATTTTGTTTTGATCAGTTGTACTTAAGGGAATAAATAAAGTCATTTTCCTTAAAATAAGTTATAACACACAACAGAGTAGAATTTGTCCATATATCTAAATCTTTTGGATAATTTACACTGTTATGTTTGATGTATGTGTTACTTAAAATAGATTTTAGATACTTGTAGTTTTTAACCTATATCCACAAAGTATTCGTGTCATTTTTATTTATATTATTATATTCAATAACCAGAGGGAAGCATTTTATTTTATTTTTAAAGATTTATTTATTTTATGAATGTGAGTAGTACAGTGACATTGTCCTTAGATACACCAGAAGATAGCACCAGATACTATTACAGATGGTTTTGAGCCTCCATGTGCTTGCTTGGGATTGAACTCAGGACCTCTGGAAGAATAGCCAGTGCTTTTAACCATTGACCCATGTCTCCAGCCCCAAGAAAGGCACTTTAAATGAAGAAATTTTTTTGTCTCCTGATGTCAGGTCTGAGTCTAGGGATTATTTTGCTCCTTCCAGTTGCTTTTACATGACAGAAAATCATGGTGGTTTAAGTGTACCATAGGAGGCAGCTGCCCTTGGTATGTGAATCATCAAGAGAGACAGAAGTGCTTGGACAAAGATAATCTTCAAGGGTATGGCATTTTCTACTCCCCTCCTCTATCTTAAGGTGTCACCTCTTCCCACCTCCCAATAGTGACATAAAATCATGAGTACTTCAGTGGATTAATTAATTCATGTAGTCAAGTACCAATAAATAAATATCTTCTCAATAAATTTATCTCTCAGCTATGAGTAATATTTTAGTAACTCAGAAGACTTCTGGAAGATAGCTCATATGGAAACTACAGCATTTTCTATTTATTTATTGATATATTCAATTCCCCTCTCTCTTTCGTGTGTGTGTGTGTGTGTGTGTGTGTGTGTGTGTGTGTGTGTGTGTGTGTGTGCTGGTGTGTGTAGTGTATGTATACCTGAGTGTATCTTGTGCTCCCATTAAGTTCACAGAATGACACTTCCTTAAAGAATCAGGAACCATCTGAAGGGCCACAAAATATCATCTATAGCTCTATAGCACTGGAGATACAAACATATTTAATGCCACATCCGAATTGTTGCCTAAGTGCTGGGATCAGAACTCTTGTACTCATACTTCTGCAGCAAGTACTCTCATACCTGAAGCCCTCCATCCCCCAGGTTTCCACAATATTTATATCTAAAATGAGTTTTACATAAACTGGACACATGATCATGGATTTCCCACATGATGACAAAAGTTTATTTTTCTCTGTAATAATTATCAAACTTGCTACTGGTATATAATACAAAGAAGAAAATTCGCAAACAATGAAAATCTAATGGAGATCATCACAGTCTCCAGTAAAACTTTAGAAGTTTCACACAAGAGAAAAAAAATACCATTCACTTCTCATAAGGAGTGGCATGCATTTGCAGGTGCCCTAAACTATGTTCACACATTACAATCTCATAGCCAAATCCAAAGCTTTTGGGAATGTCACAATCATTAAAATATATTTTAATAAATAATACAGAAAACAGGGAAAATGTGAAGCCTCATGTATGGTTCATATTAGAACACTCACCAGCTTTGATGAACATTTGATTGCTTATCTGTGAAATATATAGCATTGTCCAGAATTTTAGTATAAAATATATCAGAACCCAAAATAGGATTTTTTAAGTGAAAAAAATTGTGGTGTTGGACAAATTCTGAGACTATCTTGTAGTGATTGTATACCAAAATTGTGTGTGTGTGTATGCAAGCACACACACATGCACTTGCCTGCATGTACATATGTGTACTTGTGATATAGATATACTTTCCTTATTAGTCTGGAGCTCAAGTTTGAAGACAGAGACAAGATGCTGATAAACTATATGATTTTCAGGCTTAAACCATGTTATTAATGAATAGAACTGAAAACATTGCCTTCTGTCCCTTTAAAACATTGCCTTCTGTTGCTTTATTCTAATTTAATAATGATGGCCTTTCCTCTACTGTAGCTTTACACTATCATTTCAGATGGTGTCTCATACATTCTGCCAGAGTTCTCATTTTAAACTCCCTGACTTAGCTTAATTTTAAAGTTCAGAATTTTTTTACTCACTTCAAAAATATCAGGCATTTATTTTATAGCAAATGCATAGCACCAAATGGGCCCATCTTGCCTAATGCAGAATTATAGAAAATCTCTTACCAGTTAGATACAGAAGGAACAAAGACCAAGATTGTTGATGTGCTCAGAACAGTAGCACATTCAATCAGACTCACTCCACCTGAGTTCAAGTCATTATGACATATAGTCTTCAGATAACTGCATTCTTTAGTGACTCTTGAGAAATATCTGCATGCCAAGCACTTCTAGAGAAAAGTGAACGCATTTTAACTATTGAATCCACAATTTGGAATTTTATACAATTCAGACAGCAGAAAGTCATTTTTGTATAACACATAGAAGCAAAAGGTATGACTATACCTATAAATAGACAATAATATTTTGTTAATTAGTAAAATATTTAATGAAATAACTGTTCATAAGAATAACCAAAATAAAATGACAATACACCTATAATTTGTTTGAATTTGCTAATTTTGATATGGAAACATATAATGGACTCATGTGATATACGGATTTATTTCTACAAGTCTTTCAATACAGGAAATACATACTTACTTGTCGTTTACCTCAGCATACCAATTGTTTTGGGAAAAATAAAAATAAGTAAAAGAAAATCAATAAATAAAAGGCTTTTGAAAGACTATACAGTACATATTCAGTATGTAGCTAGAACATGCTGTCATAGCTTCATTCATGTAAATTGGTCCTATTTCTCCTCACGCGTATTGTGCATGCGTTAATCCATGTTCCTAGCAGCACAAATGTTGACTATGTGAGGTATACTGACAATGGAGCTCGATTTAGCATTCATTCCAAGCCCTTGCTCTCTGATCCGTGCATCTCACATCCAATGCACAACCATTCCTTTTAGTGAAAGGTTGCTTACTGCTTGTTTCTTCCATCTCCCTGCTACCTACCCTGGAATCAATTGATCGCTCTAGTGTTTTGTATTCCATTACTTTGGCTACATTTTGTCTTCTACTCCCACTGTGTGCTCTCTGCTGGAAATAATCTGACCATTCTCTACTTCTTAAAGTTAAATAGAATAGTAACTCGGAATAAAAGGTGGTTAAAAGTGCAAATAACCGGAGGCTTCTTTGCTCATTGCTAGTCTATTTTTATGCGTAGAACGCTAAGGTCTTCACAGTGAATCATTTTTTTACTGTTTAAATACTGGTTAATGTTCAGATAATTCCTAAGAGATATTGGTGAATATTCAAAGAGTATATAACATTGGAATACAATGGACAAATTAATGACTTCCAAATAAAATAAATAGTAGTTGATAAGTTCAAGTTACTCATTCTTTTGTTGTTGTTTTTGGTTACATTTGTTGTTCAAAATCTCAAATAATAGTATCAATGAGAATTTCCTATGTTACTAAGCTTTATCACTGATATTTACCCTACATAAAGAGACATGCTTTTTTGTTTTGTTTTCTTTTGTTTTGTTTTGTTTTTCGAGACAGGGTTTCTCTGTGTAGCTCTGGCTGTCCTGGAACTCACTTTGTAGACCAGGCTGGGCTCGAACTCAGAGATCCATCTGTCTCTGCCTCCCAAATGCTGGGATTAAAGGTGTGTGCCACCACCACCAGGCAAGAGACATGCTTGTACCCCAAATATATTCATGGCTGTAGTGGTTTTTTGTTTAATTATTTTGTTTCCCTTTTTATTTGTAATGATTCCAAATATTTTTAATTCTAGTCAATGATTTAATAACTCTGGGTGGTGGCACAAGCCTTTGATTCCAGCAATAGGGAAGCACAGCCAGGAGGATTTTGGGTTCAAGGCCAGCCTGGTCTATAGAGTGAGTTCCATGACAGCCAAGACTATACAGAGAAACCCTGTGTTGAAAAATCAACACAGAAAAGACAAGAAAAGAAAAAGAATAAGAATTAATGATATCTTCTCTTTTGTGTAAAATGCAAGGGAAGGACAGTTCAGTCAGCATTTTTCTTGCTCTGTTGTTGAGTTGATGAATGTAATGTTTTAAATCATTTTAATCCTTGGAAATCTCACACATACATGCAATACATTATCTTTTAAAATATACTTATTAATTTTAACAGTTTTAAAATTAAGCACTGTTATTTCCATCATTTTATATCATGTCCTTCCCGCTCCAGCTGTCCTGATACATTTCTAACCCTGTCTAGATTTCACAAACTTTTCTTTTTAAAAAGTTATCACTGTTATATATGTATGGGTGTGTTCTAAGTTCATTCAGCATTCCCCATATGTATGTGCGTTAACCTATGACCACCTGGGACTGGATAACCTATCAGGTATATTGATCCTATTTCCTACCTACTCTCTCTAGCTCTCTTCCCCCATAAATCCTCATCCACAACTCAATCCCAATTCATGGCCTCATTCTTAAAATCACTTTCATTTTTATAACTCTCCTAGAGCAATTATTGTGGCAAGATAATACAAGAGAGTGTGAATTCTCAGCTGTGAATTCATCTGCTGAGGCACAATTTCCTTTCTTGCCAACATGCACTTTCCCAAAAGAAAAGAGCAGTCCCTCTTCTGGACCCATTAACTTGGTCCAATAGCTTCTCAGCTGGAGACTTGTCCTGGGAAACACATCCCCCCTCCATGTTTGTGTTTGGAACTGGCTTGACATTGTGCAAATCACTTGAGGTAATCAGTGCTCTTCTGAGTTCATGTGTGCCAAGGGAATATGTCCAGAGAGAAGGACTTCGCAACATTCCTTCCCATCCTATTTCTCTTTCCTTCTTTCTTTCTCTCAAACTTTTGGTGCCTGAGTATGTGTCAAAGAACATACACAGCCAGGCACACACAGTGTTATTCTCAGCACTTTGAGCTATAATGCATCTCCGTGTCAAACACAATCCAGAAAGAATATTCTCTGACCAAGGCTGAGACTGTATATCTGACAACACCTGGCTATAGGAGACTGGCGAAAATATAATCCAGGAAGTCAGGAACTGGTTTAAGTCTGGGACATAGGGGCTTGAAATTAAATTAAAAAATATTTAAAATATAGTGTCACAAAATCTATCACTCTTTTATCAGATGTTAATGATATTTTGTTTGTACATTAACCAAGCTTTCAACATTCATTCAAAAATTCATTCCACACTTCATACAAATGACTATATTGCCTAGTGTGATTCTACTTATGAAAGATTATTTTTACATTATACAATTTAATTTAGTTAGTGTCACCTTTGCACCCCTCTTACCCACTTTCATTTTTGCTGAAAATATTCTTCCTCATTTTTGTCATTATTGTGTGTTTGACCTACAACGTTTAATTGGGGTTTGTTGCTAGAAGATCTAATAGATGAGAGGTTATGTTTGTACAATAGTAAATTATCAGTGGACACGACACTAACAACAATGACAGCACTTCTATAGTTCCAACATGATTCTCACAGACAAGAGTTAAGACATGATAAAAAGCCTCTGAGGCTTCTCCAGAAGTCTTCTCATTAATCTCTCAGCAAACAGCAATTCACCTGGGCAACATTTCCTCAATCCCAATCAATTATCTATGGGTTTTATGTTGATGAATTCATTTAATATTCAGGCCAGACTCAGAAATTAGCATATTGCATATTATTTTCTGTCTTCCAAATGAAGTTAATGAGGTTGTTGTTTGTTTGTTTACTTACTTACTTACTTACTTAATTTACTCTACATTCTGAGCACTGCCCACCTCCTGGTCACATCCTCCTGAAATCCTTATCCTCTTCTCTTCCCCTTCTCCTCTGAGCTGGTAGGGGCCTCCTGGATATGCTCCAACCCTGACACACCCCAATCATCCTTCACTAGTTCATGGTAGGAGTGAGATTTAAATATCTACCATATGATTTTTCCATTCTGAGAATCAACAGTAAACACCGGTTGTGTGTGGAACTTTGTTTCCATTTCCCCTTTTCAGTGTTGAGGTCTTTATATGAGTTGAACCTGTGAAGGTCTTGTACATGCTGTCGTGGACAACACAAGGGGGTATATGGATTTGTGATAGTGTGTGTGTGTGTGTGTGTGTGTATTTGTTAGTGTGTGTACTTTTGATTTGTCTTTGTCTTTTTTAATCTTGATATCAATGCATATATCAATAATTATATGTCTATTTTTATATACATAAAACCATGATTTTATCTTTATTGATTTTTTGAAAGAACATGAAGTTGGGTGGGCAGCAAAGTAGGGAATATCTACAAAGAAATAAGGGAGTGAAAAGGAATAATGTCAAAATTTATTGCATGAGAACAAATTTTTAATAAAAATAAGGTGTAACCATTTGTAACCACAGGAACTTATCCTTATGACAACACACTGGTCACAGTCTCATTTCTATACTAAATTCCAAACTCATCTTAAACTATTGAAGAAGCTTTTTATGAAAAAAGGTCAGTGTTAAAACAGATATAGTTTAAAATAAAATATTTTTAAATTGAGGAAAAATGAGAGACAAGAAAGGTAGAGGGTGGATATAGTTTAAAATAAAATAATTTTAAATTGAGGAAAAATGGGAGACAAGAAAGGTAGAGGGTAAAATACTGTATAGTTTTCTAGTTCCTGTGATAAAGACAGTGAGAACAGAGCCATGTAATATTTAGCAGAAGGAGGGGTAGCTTGAATTTCGGACTCGATTTCATGGTTTCCTTTAGTATTTTTATCTAACAAATTTGATTAGATAAAAAGAATGGACCCTATTAAAGAAGAACATGAAAACATTCATGATGTTTTTCATTAATCTAGCTTTTGTTAAGTCATTTATCATTGTGCATATGGTAGTCAAAATAAGTTACTTTATCAAAATCTACCAGACAGTTAGACCATGATGATGAAAAGGAATAAAAGGAAAAGTTGAGAATTAGGCCAGTTATAGGAATGAGAATATCAAAACTCAGTGATAATTTGAAGATGATTTTAAAAGTGTTAGAAGTCAATGTACTAAGAAGAAGAATGTCAAACCACTGGACCTCCCAGAGCTCCCAGGGAGACCAACCAGAGTTCACATGGAGGGACCCAAGGCTCCAGCTGCATATGTAGCCAAGGATGTCTTTATCTGTCATCAATGGGAGGGAAGCTTCTTGGTCCTGAGGAGGTTCTGGGCCCCAGCATAGGGGAATGCTAGGGTACTGAGGAGTTGATGGGTGGGTGAGCACCCTTATAGAAGCAGGGGAAGGGGTAAGGATACAGGGTTTGTAGGGAGTAACTGGGAAGGGGGACAATATTTTAAATGACAATATTTGAAATGTAAACCAATAAACGTAATTTTTATAATATATAAAAATAGAAATTTAGAAGTTTACTGGTGAACCAGTATGTTAAAAGTATACCAGAAGAAAAATAAATGCCCACAGCTTGTAAAGCCAGGAAAACTAAGCAAATATTACAATAGAATTTAAAATAAAAAACTGATTTTTTTCTTCCAAACATATACCAATGTGAATATCACACTATGATTCAACTCACACTGAATAATTAGTTTGATAAGGGGAAATTTAATGCATTTCTATATAAATGTTGTCTCTATTTTTCACTCTGCAACCAGAAAACACCTATCAAATTGCATTTCTCTTTTAAAATCAAGGGGTTGAAGATGATAAATAATTGAAAGAATTTATTAAAATTTCATCTGGCATCATAAATACTGCAACATTCTGAATATCTTTTAAATAAAATATGTATTTTTAAATACAGAAATCTATGCATTTTAAAAATTCATTCGACATCTAAATTAGTGGTACTGTGTGTACAATCATGAAGTAAAATGAGACTTTTTATATTAAACTATTATTTCACAAAGTACGATAAGTACTTTAAGACAAAGTAAATAGAATTATTTAATACTTTAAGGAAGACACCTAATGTAAACCATTTATCTATACAATCACACACAAACACAGACATACACACATACCTCCATGAGCAGCTGCACACATACATATGCTATCACATATGAGAAAATGTATTCACACGCATATAGACACAACACACGGAACATACATATGTTCTGTTAAATAATGAAATGAGTAAGATTCTGTCATCTTCCATAATAAGATAAGAGCCACTGGAAGGTAATTTAAATGCAAACCATAACAAATCAGATGTAAACCATAACAATCAATAGATGTATATTTGACGTTCTTATTCTCATAGTTATTAGTAAACACCTTTAAACCATTTAAACTCTCCTAGCATCTGGTACAATTATTAGTGTCTTAACTTACAACATTAGCATCCATTTTATGGAAAATTCTGCCATTGAAATATAACACGAAGCATGTGCATTGACTTGTAAACCTAAATACATAAAACAGTCATTGAGGTGATGAGTTTTTGTATGTAAAATGGTTCTATGGCTTGATCATATTAAGTCTGTTTAATATCATTATTTTAATTATTGATTTATATTCCTTCTATTTTTGTCGACTTCATATATGTGCAAACATGTATATTCACTTTGTAAATCAATATGGCAGTTCTAGGGAAACTGGGAATCAAACTACCTCAAGACCTAGTGGTAACACTTGCTTATCTGTCTATGTTCATAGCATCATGGTATGTACTCACTGATAAGTGGATAATGGCTTTAAGGTAAAGGATAATAATGCTTCAGTCCACAGACAAAGACAGGCTAAATAACAAGGACAGATAAAAGAGAGGGCAGTGAGTTTCCCTGGAAAGGAGAAATAGAATATAGATCAAAGGTGGACTGGGTGGGTGGGGACAGGAAGAGGGGTTATCAGGTAAGGGAGGATGATGAGTGGACTGGAAAAAAATAAATGGAATTTTAGGGCATTGAAGCAAGAAACCAATGAAGTGGCCCTAGAAAAGACTTATAATCATGGGGGGTATGGAATCTGCTCTGACTATCTTCTGTAATCAAGCAATGCTTTTAGTAAAGGAATTGGGACACCAACCCAGTCAAAAATCCTGCAAATTATAATTTATCCTGCCTGAGAGATATGCTAGGATAAAGGTGACACAGAAATTGTGAGAGTGATCAGTCAATGACTGGTCCAGTTTGAGACCCATATTATAAGAGGGAACCCAACCATGACACTGCGGGGAGGGCCAGCAACCAGAGTCAGAATATTCTAGTGACATGAAGAAAGAAGACAATAAAAACCAAGGGTCAATCGAATGATTTATAATGATATTCTGCAGTACTTGTAGACAGGAGCCTAGCATAATTATCATCAGAGAGGCTTCATATAGCAACTGGTGGAACCAGATGCAGAGACTCACAGTCAAATATTAGGTGTAGCTTAGCTTGGTGAATCCTGTGGATGAGGGGAAGGATGTATCATAGGAGTCAGAGGGGTGAAGGTCTCTACCAGAAAACCCACAGAATTGATTAGTCTGGGCTCATAGGTCCTCACTGAAACAACAATGAGGAAGACTATGTAGGTCTGCCCTAGGCCTTCTGCATGTATGTTACAATAGTGTAGCTTGTTCTCCTTGTGGAACTAACAGTGGGAGAGGGGTTTTCTCTGACTCTTTCATCTGCTTTGAGGAGCCTTTCCCTCCAATTGTGTTGCCTCGATAAGTCTTGATAAGTGGGAATGTACCTAGTATTACTGCAACTTGATATGCCATGTTTGGTTGATAGCCCTGAGAGGCCTGCCCTTTTCTGAAGGGTAACAGAGGAGTTGATTGTGGTAAGAGGGGTGGGTAGGGGTTTACAAATAGGAAAGGAGGGAGAGGCAGTGGTGGTTGTGATGTAATGCATGAGTGTAGTACATAAAAGAAACAAAAATGTAAGCCAGCAGTGTCTTGGTGTTCGAAGAGTTGAAATAAAGCACAGAAAAATACATATTTATTCCAAAGTCTTTAAAGAAAGACATAAATTTTGGTTCTTCACTAACAATAGGAATTAATATATATCTTAAAACTAAGAATTACCAAGAGATAATAATTGTAGAACATACCTTAACTTTCTGTAAATACTAGTTAGAGTTTCTGGGCATTGTGTTGCCGGCCTGGGACATGGTCCTGTTCTATTTGCCCTTTGATAAATGTCAAATGAAATATGAAGATGCTGTTCATTTTATAAGACAAAAACTAAGGGGAGATTTCAATTACAAACAGATGCTCTACTTGGAGAATCACAGTGGAAGACACAATCAAGTTTCAGAGACACCTGTGGGCATTGTTGTGCTTCGTGGACCAAAAGGGAGGCTTTCTTTGTGATGGCTTTTAGAGGAAAATTTGGGAATCTGGGAAATTCTAATATGGAATCTGACCTATGTTTTCAAAGTGTGATGGATTTGGCACTCCCATACTTGTAATGATTGGAAGGAAATCAAAAGAAGGAGAAATCTTTCTATAACAAAATAAAATATTTCAAGGAAAGAAATTGAAATATAAGGAATATCAGTTATATTGCAGAACACAAAATGAGTATACAAAATCAGTTCTTTATATATTGCCATATATTGCATAATAAGAATAACAATGTTACAATTTAAATATTAAAATGTTAAAAGTTACAAAGCTGATCATGTGACATTGTATATTTAACTATAGGTAGGTAAATGAGTTCTAATAGGGAGAATTTAAAGAATGAATTAAAGTACTAAACATTAACTTATTCATGAATTAAAGAACTGATGGTCATAAACTATAAACTAATCTGAGTTCAAAGTAATTTCATTAAAATGATCATATTTAATGGAGTTTAATATATTGCTTAGAATACTTAGAAAAATACAAATTGAGATTTATGATTCCAATTAAAATGTCTGAAAGTGTAGATAGAATGATGCTTAAAGTTAAATTACATTTGAAAACATGTAATGAAATAACAGAAAAATGCTAAAGGAGGTTTTTTTCAAGTTAATATACTTAGATAGTAAAGTACTATACATCAATAAAAATATAGGTAGAACAAACAAATTGATACATAGCTTTAAATGCTCAGTGGTGAAAAGCAAGGAAAAGTTCAGATGCTTTCACCCTCAGAGAAAATCTTGAGACTGATCAAAATGTTTGAGCAGTTCTCACATCTCATGTCTTAATACAGAAGTTTGTTGAGTGTGTTTCTTTTTAGAGTAATTGCTGAGTTATTTGTCTTTTATACCCTTTGCCTTTTATGTTCCCTAAAGCTATCAGAAAACCAATGAAGTGATGTGACTGCAGAGAACTGGAGTCATATGTTGCTTAGACATTCCATACAGTGGGATAAAATGTTATTCAGTTATTATAACCACCAGTGAGGTATGCTTACGGTACATAAAATTGACTCTTTGCAGCCCATGTTTGTTTGACAATTTCTGAATGTCAACGTGTTTATGATAATTGATTTGATCGCATTCAAAAATAAAAACAGAGACATTAGATAGGTAGTGCAAAACCTTAATACTCATAAAATAAATTTCATATCATGGAAATCTAAAATATGTAAAGTTAACACAGATTATTTTAAAACCATCTGCTTTACTCTTGGCAAAAAGAAAAGAATAGTGAAATAATGTATGATGATAGATTTAGAGGAGATAATAATTGCATTGTAAAATATTTATTAACTTTATTTTCAGCTTGACTAGGGAATATGCTACTAAACTTAATTTGACCTAGAAACTAAACACTATAATAGTCCCAACAGCCCCAATTAGTTGGAAGAACTGAACTTTTACCATGCAACCTTCAAATATTCTCTTTACATTCATGTTATGCTTCTAACTCAGAGCTGCTTTCCCAAGTGTCTCATGTGTCTCATTTCCTATTGTTAATGAAACAACTCAATCAACAAACCCAGCTTGTACATGAGCAGATTTAGGCTGAGGCAGAATTAAAATCTAATCATGGCCCTAAACATAATTATGTTCATTTTTTAAAAAGAACATTTTATTATCTAGTAATAC
>BDUI01000049.1:437085-470580 GCA_002335545.1 Apodemus speciosus | reverse complement strand
CTAGTGATGTTGAACATTTTTTAAGGTGCTTCTCAGCCATCCGAATTTCTTCAGGTGAGAAGTCTTTCTTTAGCTCTGTACCCTATTTCCAGTTTCTGGATTTATACAGTGTTTCAATGTGAAATTCTTATAAATTGGAGAGGATGTGTAAATTGCCTGTCTCATTTAGGTGGAGAAAGGATAATGTCTTGGTCATTCAAAGCTAGAAAAAAAGTTTTTTTTTTTAAAAATTATTCACCAAAAAAATTATTCTATTTATTTACACTCCAGTTGTTGGCCCCTGCTCCTCCAGCAGTTTCTCATTCCCTTTTTTCTCCTGCTTGCCTCTGGGAGGGTGCTCCCCACTGCCTGCCTTCCCACTTCCCTGAGACATTAAGTCTCTCAAGGACTAAGCACATCTTCTTCCACTGAGGCCAGATCAGACAGACCTCTGCTACATATGTGCCAGTGGTCATGTACAGGCCTGTGTGTGCTCCAGATTGGTGGTTCAGTCTCTAAAATCTCCCTGAGGTCTGCTTCAGTTGAATCTTCTGGTCTTCTGATGGGGTCTCTCTCCCTTTCAGCTTCTTCAATATTTCCCCTAATTCAACCGTAGGTGTCTCCAACTTGAGACTAATGTTGGGTGTAAGTATCTGCCTCTGTCTCAGTCAGCTGGGGGTAGGGTCTCCCAGAGAACAGACATGCCAGGTTACCATCCATAAGCATCATATCATCAGTAGTAGTGTCAAGCCTTGGTGCCACCTCCCCCCATAAGATGGATCCTATCCATCTCATGGGGCCTATCATTGGACCTATCATTGGACCACCTTTCTTTCAGTCTCTTCTCCATTTTTGTTCCTGCAGTTCTTTTAGACAGGAACAATTCTGGGTCAGAAATTTTGACTGTGAGTTAATAACTTTGTCCCCCCACTCGAGGCCCTGTCTATCTATTGGAGGTGAACTTTTCAAGTTTCCTCTCCCTAATTTTAGGCACTTTTGGCTAAGGTCACTCCCAAAGAGTTCTGAGAGTGTCTCACATCCTGGGTTTCTGGTATTTTTTTAGAGGGTCGACACCACTTACCCCTGTGAGGTTGCTTATTTCCCTTCATTCTCTTGGCCATCTAGCCTTCTCTCTTGCCCCTGCACCCCCTCATACCTGATCTTATTCCCTGTTTCAACTCCACCTCACCTCTCTCATCCAGATCCTTCCCTCCCTCTCTCTGCATCCTGTGATAATTTCCTCCTCCCTCCAACTTTAAGTAGGATTGAAGCATCTTCATTTGGGCCTTTCTATTTTTTACAATTTCTACAATCTGTGGGTTGAATCCTGAATATTCTGTAATTTTTATCTAATATCCAGTTATCAGTGGGTACAAACCTTGAATGTCCTTTGGGTCTGAGTTACCTTACTCAGATATTTTCTGTTTCCATCCATTTGCCTGCAAAATTCATGATGTCCTCGTTTTTAATAGCTGCATAATATTCCATTGTGTAATGAACCACATTTTCTGTATCCACTCTTTTGGTGAAGGACATCTGGGTTATTTCCACATGCTGGCTATTACAAATAAGGTACAATAAACATAGTGGATCCTGTGTCCTTGTGGTATGGTGGAGTGTCTTTTGGGTATATACCCAGGTATGGTATAGGTGGGTCTTCAGGTAGTATTATGTCCAATCTTCTGAGGAACCATCAGACTAATTTCCAGAGTGGTTGTACCAGCTTGCTATCCCACCAACAATAGAGGAGAGTTCCTCTTTTTCCACATCCTCGACAGGTTGTGTTGTTACTTGCGTTTTTGATCTTAGTAATTTTGATTGGTGTGAAGGGGAATCTCAGGGTCATTTTGATTTACATTTCCCTGATGACTAAGGATGTTGAACATTTCTTTAAATACTTCTCAGCCATTCAAGATTATTCTCTTGTGATTTCTCTGTTTATCTCTGTACCCCATTTATTAAAAATGGGTTATTTGTTTTTCTGGAGGTTAACTTCTTGAGTTCTTTATATATTTTAGATATAACCCTCTATTGGATGTAGAGTTAGTGAAGATTTTTTCCCAATCCGTATATTGCTAATTTGTCCGATTGGTAGTGTCCTTTACCTAACAGAAGCTTTTCAGTTTCATCGAAATGCTAAAAATAAAATACATTTCTATTTTAGTGGGGACTTATTTAAGGAAGATAAAATGAAAGAACATTTCTGAGGCCACATTACATAAGAGAATACAGATACCTAACAGATTAGCCATTAAGATACACTGACAATAGTCACCAATGGAATATGTGTAGAGGTTTCTGAGAGGATATATTAGGATAATTAGCTAGTCTGGGAAGCTCTCCAACAAGCTACAGAAAAGATTCAATCCTGTGATTGGCAGGTTCAATTAGAATCCAAGAAATCAAAATCAAGAAGGTAAATGATATAGCTTTATTTGAGACCCTAATCCTAAGCACCTGTACTGGCTTGTTTTGTGTGTCAACTTGAAACAGGCTAAAGTTATCACACAGAAAGGAGCTTCAATTGGGGAAGTGCCTCCATGAGATTCAGCTGTGGGTCAAGGGGAAGGGCTCCTTGTGTGTGGTACCATCTCTGGGCTGGTATTCTTTGGTTCTATAAGAGAGCAGGCTGAACAAGCCAGGGAAAGCAAGTTAGTAAGAAACATCCCTCTATGACCTCTGCATCAGCTCCTGATTCCAGACCTGATTGAGTTCCAGTCCTGGCTTCCTTTGGTGATCAATAGCAACATGGAAGATGTAAGCTGAATAAACCCTTTCCTCCCCAACTTGCTTCTTGGTCATGATGTTTGTGAAGGAATAGAAACACTGACTAAGATAGCACCTCAGAGAAGTACTTTTGTTAAACCCTCACTTCCACAGAAGGGCAACTATGGAGTCGTGAACAAGTCAGCAATAGAAACTGTTCTAACTTTAGAAACAGGGGGACCCATGACTTCCTGATCTCCCATGCTCCCCTGCTTTAGGTGTGCCTGTCATTAAAGGATGAATATCTCTCCTACCAGTCCAGTCACACATGCATACATGCTGTCCATCCCACAGTCTTATCCAAAATGATACTTTACCAGGTTTCTATATATTGATTTTGCCTAGTATAAGACTATTGTTCTTCATAGAAAAAATTTTTACTTATAACATATTAAGAATCTAGATTTGTGCTTTTTATTATGGTATATAATTTCAGGATTTTAGATGGTAGAAGTTTTTAACTTTCAGTATCTCAGCTTTAAGGATTTAAGTATGACTGTGTTACTGTGGAGAGAATTGCATCAGTGCCAAAAACAGATAAATGAATAGTAGGATACTCAAAATCTACAAGATATTTGGAATTAAGTCTGTAGCATCCATTAGGAAGTCTATATCCCTAACCATATGATGTTGAATAAAATAAAACTAAACTGGAATAAAAGTATAAGGAGTTCCAATTCTTCTATATTTCTCTAAATGATCATGTGAACATTTTCTGGAAGTATTTAATATAATTATCCAACAGAAAGTTTAACTTCCTTATTTTAATGGTGTTTAAAAATCTACAATAACAAAATTGTAGTGAGAAATATATAATGATAGATATATTTTTGAATCTGCCTATATTGTGATCCACAAAACTGTTTATTTTTAGCTTTTTAGGAAGTTGAGAAACTTAGAAGATATCCTGTGATGTTATATTTCAAAGATTCAGTATGTCACAAATCAATCATTTCTTTCGCATGCTGTATTTATTATTCCAAACACTATTTCCATATTCGAGCAAACCATTTCTCATATTTTCGACATAAAATTTTAGATAGTCTTAATAAAATCAATCGAATAGTATATTTATGTTATGAATCTTTTATTGCATTAGCTAATCATGTAATTCTTTTCTGGTATGCACAATATAGCTATTCTAAGACATATAATGTTATTTAATTGTGAAAAATCGTTTGTCTATCATTTATATAATAGAAATCATACAAGACTCTCTCTCTGGCTTAAGGATTTGCTCAAATTTAGGCACATTATAGGATTAATTTAATATTTTTAATATTTTCTTGATATGAACACAAATTTGGATTGTTTAAATTTACAATCATAATGTGTTTCTTTAAAACAATCACTAGCAACTCTATAACCTAATAAAAATGTCCTTTTAAATATCATTCTCAAAATGTCACAGTTTCAAAGTGAGCTTCTTATAAATTTAAAAAGATAAATTCATATTCTGAACACTTGTGTGGCAGTGTACAAACCTTCCTTTCAGACAAATAATCACATCAGGACATTAATGATCTGCCATGTCTGAATTTCTAACTTGTAAGAAGAACATGAATGTATGAAATATTCACTTGATATTTATTAAAGGAAATTGGGCTTGTAAGCCTGATAATTTAGTTACTAAAACAGAAAATCTTGGTAATTTTATTTAAGACAGTATAAAAGCAATCAAAGTTCATATAACATCTATACTTTAACTCAACACTTCAGATGACTGTACATAGTAGTTTGCTGTTTCAGAATGAAAGACAAATTTGACATCTGTGGTCTGAGCTCCACACTTTCATTACTGAAAAAAATAAGGAAAATCAAATGTCTCCTTTCCAATTATATTTCTGCTATTGGATTCCTCTCCCTTGAAGTTAATAAAAAAGCATGGCCACCCTGTCTCACATATTACTCCTCAAAACCTGAATATGACAGGACTATAGGAAACATACGAAAAAGTGAGCTCTTGAACTTAGGAAGGATGATAAATCATAGAAATAAGTGAAGTGTTCTTTGCATAATGACAGATTGAAGAATATAAACTAATATTTTAAAGCTAATACTCAATGGTAAGATATTGGAAACTAATTAGAGGAAGGCATTATGATCTTCTCAACCCAGGTCCTATAAGAGACAGTGAGTATATTTATAAGTGGCTTCTCCATGTCTTGGCAGTAGACCCTCAGCCTCTGTAGTATGAATCAAGAGTGAACATAGAAGACTGTTATGGATCTTATAATCTTCATCCAGCTCGCAAATACCACTAATGGTGATTATGTGGGCTGTCTGTATTAAGACTATTGTATATAAACGTTTTCAATGACTAGTCTTTATTTAATAGCAGGGATCTACTGATTCTTAAATATAAATAATATACAGAATGCAGTGTGCGTATGTGAGGTGGCTATAAATCCCTGCCCCTGTCTGAGATGTGATTGGCAATTAATAACTTCTGGGAGAGGGCAAGTAGTTTTTTTCTAAAAGCCAGACACCTGATGGTTTAGTCACACTCCAGGATAGGCCTTCCACCCAAGCATGTTAAGACAGGAAAAACTAGAATTGATGCGTTAAAAAAAAATGAGGATTTAAAGTTGTGTGAATAGAGATGTTTCAGTAGATCTGAGAAGAGTTTTAGGAAGAATGAATATAATCAGAATATATTATATGAAATTTTCAAATAATAAAATATCTCCTTTTCTGTTTTTACATTGAATTCTCTTATGATAGCCTTGCTTATGTTCATATTTTTGGCTGACCAAGAGCAATACTTAGCACTCTCTTCTTGTTTTTCTTCCTGTGTTTGTTACTTTGCCTTGGGTGTGTTCACTGGGGGTATCTAGTAACTTATCTCCATCTCAATGTAATGTACAGTAAGACTTCTACTGTAGCCCAGAGAGCATTGGAAATACATGCTGAGAATTCTTTAAAGATTATTACAACCTGATTATACTTGAGTCTCATGATTCATCTCTCATGAGGATGAAGGAGTTTGGTGACTCTGTGTCAAGCTTTTAAACATTTGTGGAAAATGAAGAAAAATGATGACACTGGCCAGTTGTTTCTAGCACCACCGTACAAATTAACAAAGGGGAAAACTGGGTTCAGTGATAAAGTTGGCCTGATCCAGGTGCCCATTAAAAAATTTAAAGGTTTCTATATGTGCCCTGGGGGAAAATATTCTCTCCAGCAGTCATAGGGCTTAAGTTACAAAAAGGAAAATAAAACTCTCATTAAAGGATTGGCCAACTTACCATGTAAAATGGAATTCCAGACTTATAGAACAAGCTCCTGGCTTTTCCAAACTTCCTTTTTTGAGTACTCTGACCATATAATATAAGCAACTGAATAAATCTCCTCTAAATACATGTACCAATTTTCAAAAGCTCTGTTACTCTAGATAAACCTTGTTCTCAACTCCTAAAAATTCACACAAAACTTCAGATTATCTGGTAGATACCAGGGACACAACAGAGTGTCCAGACAGAGTTGTTTCCAGCAAGTGATACATGCTCCACACAATGTTGAAAACACAGTTGGCCAGTATTTAGGGCAATGCCTTGAAAAGCAGACAGATAATGTATGTACATGTACTTTTTATCTTTCTTCCATCAGCTGAACCTGTTTTGTAACCAGTTTTCAAATGGACTTGGGAAGCTTATGTATTCTCAAATGCTAGCCTACTGTTCTGAATTCAGGTTTACATTAAGTTTGATTTACACTTAGAAACTTAATATACAACTGGGTGATAATGCCTTAGGAAATGTCTTGGATATACTTTCCCTCTAAGGTCATTGCCAAACCTGATTTTCTTTGGTCCATCTCCTTATTTGGAATTAGTATGCATTTCTTATTTTGTTTACATGTGCCCAGGATTGTCATGGAACTCTTAATCATACTGAGATAGTTAAAAAGTGGATCATTGGCAAAAACTTTAAACATACTGTTTATAATACAATTGAATAATCTAGACAACAATTCGTTTTAAATTCAATGGCTATGAGAATTACTATTGCCTATTATATTTGTATATATAATGCATTTAACCATGAAATTAATTAATTACATTTAGAGACCAAGAAAATATTCACGTGCACACATAAAAGACAATATCTTTCGTCTTTGTCCATCTCTAAAATGAAGTTGTTTCATAATATGTACAAATATGAATAATTTTGAGTACACTATGCTAAATTATTACAGAAATTTATGCTGTTATGACAGTGTTACCAATATTACATTTTTATTTTTATACATACTTAGAGCTATGTGTAAGTACCATGAAAGAAAATAAGAGAAGTAGTTTGTGTTGTTTGCTAGTCAATGAAATTCATGATGTGGGGAGTGGAGTTATTATTTTTTTGGATGTATCATCCACTTTGCTTGCTAACATCCATGTGAGAGAGCTTTTCTATGTAACTTCACCTAAATGAGGCAAGGAAAAGAATACAAACATCACATTCCAGAGTGACCAGAAAAAAAATGTCTTTTTTAAGTAAAATAGAGTAAGTGTGAACTACTCTCTACTTATGCTGAAAACTTGAGGAAAGAAGAAAAGAATCATCTTGTGGTTAAAACCTTTCAAAACTTAGGTTTTCCTCCTTGATAAAGTGATATATCTGCTCATTAATGACAACATAGTATTCATTTGTTTGATCAGAACAGTTCATTTGTCTCTGTATGCCTAAAACCCAAGCTAATTTTCCTTCTTTTATATACAACTAGAATGATGTTCCGATGAAGTATGCCCATTATCATTAGCTAATGTATAATAATCTAAAGGTAGCCATTTCTATGCACTCTACTTAAGTTGGATGTTATACTTGAATATACAAATAAGCTCCTTCATTTTACATAATTCCTTACTGAGTATATAGATATCTGTTCATATGTCTATAGGCACAAGCAGGCATATATTTTATAATTTAATGAATTTAACCTACATATTCTAGTATGGCGGATGGATTGTAATGCATTCTGTGCAAAATTTGTAAATGACCTTTCTGCTACCAAAAATAGTGGTAACTTAACAGCCCACATGAGCACGTCCTTGGAACATGACAATTAACTACTGTACCCAGTGAAACTGCCATGGGGATTGAGTAGGTAAAGTATAATTAAGTAAATTAGAAGTAATAAAAAAAACGCCACACTTAAACAGTTACAAGATTATACAGAGACTTGATATACTATGGTGATCTGTGGACCATTTGAACTCCTACATACAACTAAAAGACATTTCCTCTAAAAATGTCAGGGGATTTTTATCAGCGAAAACTGCTGCTGCTTGCCAACATGTTTCCTAACGAGCTTTAAAGTGCCCATGTTGTGCATGTGCCAGTTGGCCTAGTCTCCTCTTCAGATGCCTGCTCATGTCACTCCTCCCCGACAATAGCAGAGTCGCATTGTCCTTTCAGTCTAATGCCTGGAGTAAAAGTGTGCAACCAAAAATCTCTGGTTCAACCAAAGAAAATGACATTCAGATATCTACTTAGATACTAAAAAACAAGAATATAAATTACCTTCCTTGGAGTCTTCATGAAGATTTAACAAAATAAGCATATATTATCTCATTATTCCTAAGAGGAATGGATTACAAAAATCAAAGCCTTTTTATTACAGATTTTAAATTAATGTTAGGATCGTCTAAAATTAAAATGTTTGGATTGTGCCCAAGCTCTATTTTTAAAAATGAGCAAATGTTATATACATATGGGCTATTTTTAAAAAAGAATATATTTATATACATGTTTATGTATTAGATAAATTACCACAAATCAGGCAGTGATGCCAACACRGGTAGTAAAATTTAAGCCATTTGTCACCTTCAAATGTTTTACAAGGACAAGTAAAGAAAAAGTTTTCAGGAAATGATATTGTTTAAAATTTGAACTATTTCTCAAAATGTAAATATCCATTGTACTCACAATACACATCCACAAAATGTGTAATCAACAAATTAACAAAATTCCCATCCTACTGATAGTAATTTATACTTAATTGATAAAGCAGTAAGCTGATCATAGAACAAACCACAGTAATTCTGCTTCTTCGATGAATTCAAATACTAAATTTTACTGTAAGAAATACATGTAAACTTACAGAAAATAAGACTAAGAGAATGAATATCTAACTCCTGTGAGGGTGTTTCTGTTTATATTCACATACCACATTTTTTATTAACCACTATTTAATCTCAATTTTATATTAATTGTAAGAACAATCAGGCCCTCTATATCAAATACAAAAGTACATTTTATTTACTTATTTACCTCTGAAATGTACTTTGTTGGTGTCATAGGTATTTACCAGGTTCTTGTGTAACTCATTGCCACGGACTGGTTCAATCATAAACTGTGTTCACGGCACTGATATATTGACTTTATATTTTAAGTTGCCCACTTTCTGTATCCTCTGTGGAATAAGCTGTGACAGTCATATTTTTAGTCTCTAATATATGAATTTATAAATATATACTGAGGGAAAGTAAACTAATAAATATCAAGTTTCAAATCCATAGCAAATCACTTTCAAATTGGTATTAAATATCTAACAAATTGACTGGAGACCCATTTTACATTATCCAGCTGAGGTTCTCAATAGAGATATGCTAAAGCAGAGTACAGTGTCCACTCAAATGAAGTTTCAGTCACTGATCTTATCATTTTCATCCCCCTTTCCATTTTGTTTTTATTTTTCAGGTTATAATATTTTTATATCTCATCCCTCTTCCCTTTATACCTTCAAAGACTTTGATATTCCCCTCCTTGTTTTCTGACCTCTTTTAAGTTAGTGACTCTTTTTTCATTAATGGTTGTTATAAACACACACACACACACATTTAAATAAATATATATATATATATATGTATACACATACACACACACATATATATACATATATATATATATGCTAAATACAGTCTACTCTATGTATATTGTATGTGTTTCAGGACTGACCTCTAAATAATGAATAACAAATAGATATATTCCTTCCTAGGGAATATTATTTTTTTACAACTCTGATTTCTTGGTTGCCTGCAAATTAGAAATCTCCTGTACTTTTACCAACTTTAGAATGTCTATTGTTATTGTCACTGTTCAGCTCATGTTTAAGAAGACATGTCTGTGAGATTTTATGAGTATAAGTTCTGATACTACAAGGAGACACAATCTCACAGCAAACTGCCTGATCATCTGTCTCTTACAATCTTCCTAGGCAACTTGTATGTTGTTGCCTGAGCCTTGGGTATAGGGAGTTGTTTTATTGATGTATCCTTGATAAAAGTCTAMAATTTGACTGTATGTGGGGTTTTTTGTAAGATTGAGTCATTCCTTTAAAATATTACTGGCATCTTATAGGACATGCCAACTATGTACTGTATTGGAATAAGAATCATATAAAAATGTGACACTTTGATTTAAAGTATGGGAGTTTTATAAATAGGTAGCAAGCAAAAATAAAGGAATAAATAATGAACAAGAGATAGATGCATGATAGATAGATTCATATATTATAATTAGATAATGGCTAGATGAAAGATACAAGTGTAGATGATAAATATTGATGATAGATAGATAGATAGATAGATAGATAGATAGATAGATAGATACATAGATACATAGATACATAGATACATAGATACATAGATACATAGATACTTAGACAAAGGATAGCAAAATTTCAAATTTGAGCTCTCAAAATATACAGTGGAATTTAACTGGGAAAGATCCTTTGAAAAAAAAACAACCTTTCTGATAAGGTTCCAGACAAGGTAGAGTGTCCTCTTGAGTGAGTCTTCCAGAAAAAGAACAAAATAATAGCAGAAATGTAACTTTAATTGATGTTTATAACACCCACTAGAAACCAACTGGGGAAAATCCTGATTGTCAGCTAAATTTTCTTATTGATCTTCCTCTCCATGGAACTTTCAGTGTCTTTCGCATTGAAGGCATTGTTTAATCATGAGATAAATAATAATTACACCCATTGGAAATATGATGCCTACTAGTTTTTTTTATGGAGTACTGTACTTTAACTTGAAATGTTATTCTATCTCTCTTGTCACAGAGTCAAGGGGCCAAGTCCATCCTCAGACAAGAATGTTGGATGACACTTTAAGAAAATTCAAACATGCTTATTTAAACGGGAGGGTGGCAGTCAGGCAATAGGCTCAAGAACAGCCCCTGCTCCATTTGTTGTGGGACCCCCTTGAAGCCCAAGCTGCTCATCTGCTGCATATGTGCAGGGACCTAGGTCCAGCCTTGCTTAATCTTTGGTTGGGGATTCATTCTCTGGGACCACCAAGAGTCCAGTGTTTTCTGTTGGTCTTCCTGTGGAGTCCCTATTCTTTTTGGGTCCATCAGTCATCCTTCCAACCTTTCTGTATGATTCCCTGAGTTCTATCTATTGTTTGGGTGCAAGTCTGTGCATCTCTTTCCATTAGCTGATGGGTGGAGTCTCTCAGAAGACAGTTATGTTAGGTTCCTGTCATTCATATCCTTTTAGGTCTGAGTTACTTCACTGTTGTCTGAATTCAGTGGGAGAGGTGTGGCAATTTCTATGACTTGTGTATGGAGTTTGGGGTTGGAGCTAGGGCGGGAATGTGAGAAGGATTGGGTGAAACATACAGAGAGGGCTTCTACTTCTCAAAAGAGAAGTTAAAGGTGGAATGAAGGGAGGACTTAAATGAAGGAGTACTGGGAGGAAAGGAAGGGTTTTTATGGGGTTGGAAAGTGAATAAATAAATAAATTAAATTAAAAAAAAATCTTGCCGGGCAGTGGTGGCACACACTTTTAATCCCAGCACTTGGGAGACAGAGGCAGGTGGATTTCTGAGTTCGAGGCCAGCCTGGTCAACAGAGTGAGTTCCAGGACAGCCAGGGATACACAGAGAAAACCTGTCTCGAAAAAAACCACAAAAAAATTTTTAAACGGGAGCAAGGTAGAGTGGATGGAGTTCTGAATTACTTTTTAAAAGCAAGCTTATTCACCAATATAATCTAAAAAATAGTGTATATTTTCTAAATACAAGAACGATTCCATCAGTATTATCCTAAAATGACTTAGAAGTAGAAATTGAACACTCTACTAAGACCTAATAAATTCAGAGTAATTAAGAAGCACTCAAAAAGCAATCTTATAGTGTGAGTTCATAATTTATTTCTAAAAAGATCTTTCTCACAGAAATTACAGTTGGTATGGCATTGCAAATCTTAAATTCTGAATGCCATTGTTCTCAATAAAACACATTTCACTGGGTTATGTCTGTTGAAGTTGAAAGTTGCACTAATGAAATTAAACATAAAGACTCCTCCAGGTCACCTAGAGCTTTAGACAGGCACATCCTCACCAACATTCATCTATATATATTTTTACAGAAGGGTGAAAGTTTATGGCCTTTTCTGGGTCATAACATCTATTCTAATCGTGTCCTAAAGCTTGCTGTATCAGAGATATTATATTAGAATCAAATTATTGGTCATTAATCTACATCCATTCATTAGTTTTTTATCTGCATTTCTGTAGTGTGACTAAGATAATGTTAATATTATTTTATTAAAATACATTTACGGAACAATTATAACTTACATTCAATGCACGATGGCCACATTGTGTATATGGGATGTTTGAGGAAGGCATTACACTGTTTGAGAGTCATTAATGAACCAAATATTGCCTGAAAGTTTTTAAAAACTTAATCCATTTAAATAGTTAAAATCTCAAAGATATTTCTTCTTGGTTACAAATAAAATCAAGGAAATATGTTCAGTTGTGTCTATTGGAAAAGACTATGCTATGTAAACATAAAAGTAAAATGCACATGATATTTTGTAAGTGTCGTGCCCAATTTTCTGAGGAACTGCCAGACTGATTTCCATAGTGGTTGTACCATCTTGCAATCCCACCAGCAGTGGAGGAGTGTCCTCTTTCTTCACATCCTCACCAACACCTGCTGTCTCCTGAGTTTTTAACCTTAGCCATTCTGACTTGTGTGAAGTGAAATCTCAGGGTTGTTTTGAATTGCATTTCCCTAATGACTAATGATGTTGAACATTGGTCAAGGTGCTTGTCTGCCATCTGAATTTCTTCAGGTAAAAATTCTTTGTTTAGCTCTGTACCCCATTTTTTAATAGGGTTATTTGGTTCTCTGGGGGTAACTTCTTGAGTTTTTTGTATATATTTGATATTAGCCCTGGAAATCAGTCTGGCAGTTCCTCAGGAAATTGGGCATGACACTTTCAGAGAACCCTGTCATACCACTTCTGGGCATATACCCAGAAGATTCCCCTGCAGGCAACAAGGACACATGCTCCACTATGTTCATAGCAGCCTTGTTTATAATAGCCAGAAGTTGGAAAGAACCCAGATGCCCCTCAATGGAGGAATGGATACAGAAAATGTGGTATATTTATACAATGGAATACAAGTCAGCAATTAAAAACAATGAATTCATGAAATTTGTAGGCAAATGGTTGGAACTGGAAAATATCATCCTAAGTGAGCTAACCCAATCACAAACGAATACACATGAAATGCAATCACTGATAAGTGGATATTAATTAGCCCAGAAGCTCTGAATACTCAAGACACAATTAGCAAATCATATGATTCCCAAGAAGATGGGAGGAAAGGGCCCTGTCCTGAAAAGACTTGATCCAGTATTGTAGGGGAGTACCAGAACAGAGAAATGGGAGGGGGTGATTGGGGAATGGGTGGAGGGAAGAGAACTTATGGGACATGGTGAGGGGGGGACTGGGAAACAGGAAAGAATTCGGATGTAAACAAAGAATATAGAAAATTAAAAAAAAATACTTTTGTAAAACACAAAATAACTAGTTCATTAAAATAGCAGCAATAATTAATTTGTTTTAATGTTTTGGGAAAGCTTAAAGTGATGAATGTTAGGTTTCCAGACTTAAGCAAGTTTTATACCATACCAGTACTCTGAGAGCATTTCTACTGACATATTATCAACAGAGATCATATCGAATTATCTTGAACTATCTGATACACAACTAAAATATGATTCTATGAATTTAAAATTTGCAAGTAGGTATAACACACCAGATTGCTATGTACTATTACTTTGCTTCAGTGACACTGAGAAGTTACTATCCTCTGATCTTACAAGTAAAAGTATTGACATGAAAAATATGTAGCACTTTATAATGTGTATAATTTGAGCACATATATTTATCTCTAAAATCTCTATCACCTACAAATGTAGCATTTAAATTATTCATACCCATAAACATTCAGAGCATGGAGCCCTAGTGCGCCATTAAGAAAACAAATGTCACTTCTTTGGCATTTTTGAACATAACTTTATGAACAAATTATTTTACATATTCTGGAAAAATAGTTCTCATTCAAGATTCATCATTAATATGAGTTCTTAAATTTAAAGAAATACAGTCGGATTTTTAACTAAGAAAATCATTTATATGTATTGCTCTTTTATTTTAAAACAGTGTTCTTTCTGCAGAAAATAGATTTTATAAAGCAAGTAGATTATTGAAACCTGCTGAGGTGAACATTGTGAAACTTGTCATAAAGTAATTACCTTAAATTTAAACCTAGCAAACATGGGTGTAATTTCCAAGAAATATACATTATCAAAGATTGGCTGAAACCTGCTGTATGCACTAAAAGTGTTTACTGTATATGTATTCAGAATATGTATGCATATTATATATATATATACATATATATATATATATATATAATTTTACCTAAAATTAGACAATATCTGAGGAGGAAAATAGAGGAAAAGACAATCAAAATATAAAATGTGATAATTTACAAAACTAACATTGCAGAAGGTCTAGTAAGCTGGGCAGCTTTTGAGATGTTAGGAAAATTGAAAGACTTAAGGATTTGCAACATTTACCGGCATCTGAAGTCTGAAAACATATAGGAGTGTACAGAAACTTAAGAAGTTGAAAATGCTGATAGAGTATGCAAACAATGCATGACATCATTCATTTTAAATTCATCAATAGGATATTGATCATTCATTAATATTCCATGAAATGTTAGAAAGCTCATAGATATCAGGGAATATGTATACATGATGAATATACCAGCAATGCAGAAGAACTTATGTGATCTCGGGAAATTACTTTAGTTCTTCCTCTTACCATATCATCATCTGAGTCATTGGATTTCTGGACTAGTCCATAATATAATATAATATGTTAACATCTTATGCCTGATATGCAAATTGTATTTTCTTAATATCTGTCATATTTTGTTAAAAATATGACTAATTCAATACTTTAATGTCTTAGATTTTATCTTGTTCATGACATGAAAAATTGTAAGCAGAGAATTTCAGTGCTGATATACAGAATTAAGAAATGTGCAGTATCTACTCCTGAAGCTCTGATATCATGAAAGCTTCCAATCTGTTTTTATTAGCATAGTGTGTCAAACATTTAAAAATAAAACATGCAGAAGGAGAGAGAGATATGAGATAACATACGAGAATTTTTCAGAAAGCCTCAAGTCATCAAGTTATTTTAACTTCTGTCTTAGACTAAAGACTGAGAAACAAAATGTTATATTTATCTAAATTAATCACTATATATATACACGTATGTGTGTATATATACACCAATATGCATCTACGCATGTATATATATATATATATATATGCATACACACTCATGTATATACATATATATGCACACATCTACATCTACATATATATATATATATACATATACATACATACACATAAACATGTATATGTAGTTATGCCATGCAGGCTAATAATGCACCTCACAAAAGTCCTAAACTACCTCATAACAAAACCCACCAGTACAAGGAAAAAGCAACCTCCATTTGGGTTTTCAATCAGGATAGTTCAAGTGACTCTCCAAAAATTATTGGCTTTTGCTATTGCTCTTTGTTTCCTCTAGATAATTAAAGGTTACTAACTATTACAAAAGAAATAGCACACTGTGTAGAGAGGAATCATACCATTCAAGCTGGACCTAGACTGATGGCCAACTTCCTAAATCCAGCTCTCATGGTAACAGAACTTAATTCATAAGCCGCCATAAAGGGAAGAAAAAAAATAGTACTAGCCAGCTGGAAGCCTGTGAATTAGAACTATGAGGAGCATGGCAAGATCATTAAAATTAAACCAGTGGGACTCAAGTCTTGAGGATGGATGGCTGTCCTGCTCAATAGTAGGGGAACCACATCTTGCTCCTAACTTAGCCAGGTCCTCAGGGTTATAGAGATCATGGAACTAAGAAGGAAGCTCCTCTTTATTTTGCAAGACAAGAAATTTGGTTACAATTTGGTGGAGATTTCAGGGGTGGTTTTCTTTTGTTTCCTTGGTTTTGCATTTTTAGTTTTTTATTGACTTACTTTTTGAGAAAGTGCTTAAAGTTGGATGAGTAATAATGGGGAGAGAATCTGGAATGGCTTGGAGAGAGGAAGAATATAATCAAAATATCTTTATTTTTTAAATTATTCTAAAATAATAAAGAAGAAATGTGGTACATGAAGCTCATGTGTGAGTGGTTGAAGCAGCCCATTTTTAAAAATGTTTCCACAGTAAAGTGACTGACTAGCTTCCAAGACTCCTGAAACTGTCCTTTCACAATAATTCAATCGAAGAAAAGGAGTTACCCCTGGGGAAGCTATTTAAGTAGGGTTACCTGAATCGCTTAAAAAATAATTAGCTAAAATTATAAATAACATGTGTGATATGAGTAGAAACCATTGAAAGGGAAGTTTTCAAATTAGATAAAATAAGATGTAACTAATGGATCTCAGCAAAACCACATTTTAAATAGCCATAATGTTTAAAGGCAAAAGAGTGTTAAAGATATAAAAAGTTGATTGCAAGCTGACCAAAGCCATATTAATATCAAAGACTTAGACTTTTGTAGAGGGTATTTCCAAGGACAAATAGATTGCTTTATAATGATAAAAGGAGCAATTGAGCAGGAGGAACATCTAATCATAAAGGTGAATGCAACTGAGGTGCATAAAGCGTGGACTGAATCCATAAGACAGAGACAAATCTACAGGGACAGTCAGAGACTTCAACATGAGTGTCTCAGAAATTGATGGAAACAATCATCAGTAAATACATAGGATACTAGTGCAAAATTTACTTGTCTGGATTGGAGCTTACAAAGAACACCACAGAGAAAGATGATAAATAAATCCTACTTCCCCTTCACATGACAGTTACTAAGATCGACTACTTACTTGGCAATGAAACTGCTATCAATAAATTTCAAAAAGTGTAAATTATAAAACATTCTCTATGAAAACATGGAAGTGGATGAGTAATCAATAAGAAAAAGGTATTTGTGGAATCCCTTGAGTATTTTAGAATTAAACAATACAAGTTAAGCCACATGTGTATATTAGTATGCTGAGGATGCCAACAAATGCCAAAAGCTGGTAGTATCAAAGCAGTATTTGAGCAGATTAGACTGCTTCTTATATGTAGATGGATTCTTCTGGCTGGGGTATCAGATGACTCTTAGCCCATGCACATGCGAACATAGCTGTCTGCATGCAAATTTCTCCTTCACTTCACAGACTAGAGCCAGACTGAATCAGAACCAAACCCTCAATGTCTTTAACATCAATTATCTCTCAAGTTTGACTGCCAAACTACAGGCATAATCTCAAGTAAGTGGTTTGAAGACATTAATATACAAATTCAAAGAGAAACCAACTCATTCCATAAGTACATACACAGGAACAAATCAGGAAGTCAAGATTAACCATGTTTAAACAGAATAGAAAGTCAAATAAAAATTGATCAAAGCTCATAGGAAATTACTTTAGCAACATTTAAGAAGGGAATTCTAGAACCATATTCCTGAATCAGAGTAAAAGCTTTGAAAAAAATTATGTTCCTATCTTAAGAAAGTGGAGAAAGTGGAACAACAGAAACCCCAAGGAGCTAGTAAGTAACACCATCAATACTGTAAAGCAGAGTGACAACCAAAATATAGAAAACATAAAAAAAAATGAAGAAAATCCATTTCAAAATAAAGCCTGTGCTCCATGATCAAGATAATCGAGTGTGTGGAGATTTAACCAGCCCAATAAAGGAGAAGAAAAACATGTTACCACTGTCATATTCATAATGCATAGTTCAATATTTGGTCATGGAGCATTCATTCAAATGTCATATAGGATGACCACCATAATCAGGTGCATGGTTTTACCAAAGAGGAGTTATCCCACATTCATAGAAAAAGCTATAAGAAAAAGAAGCCAGCATTTGAGAGCATGATTGGCACTGACCGTCATTGTAAGGATAAAGGATAAAATATTCAATTATTTAGCATGAGTAAAGTGAAATAGTGGCGATGTTTAGTAAAGATAAGCATGTGGATCAATTAAAATTAATACACTGCTAATATAAATTAAAATACAGAAAATTATTTTTTAAAAATGGTAACATGTTTCTATCTAAGCCTTTATATTCCATGCAAATGACACATTATATACCATAGGTATTTATCTAGAATACAAGAACCATTCAATCAAAAAATGAACTATAGAACTTCACTGAGATATGTCAAAGTAGAATAATAATTATAATAATGATAATAATAACAAAAGGGCTAGGAAAAATATAAAAGAGGTGTAAAATATCCATAGAAATAAAGGAAGTGATAATTAATTCTGTCTTTAGATTTCATCTTAACATTGAGTATATGACAAACGTTAAAAAAGATAATTAATGAAAAATATTTATAGCAGCTCTATTTGTAATTCAAAAAGCTTAAGACAACCCATAGTTCACAAAATGAGTTTGTGTTGATATTTATGTGAACATACACATTCATAACACACACATATCTACATATAGAATATCATAAAGAATAATGAATATATGTAATGGTGTAGACCCATGAGTGTCCTATGCATTGTGCTTCCATCAGTGAGTTCATATGAGTTTTACTTGTGTGCATTTAGAGAGTCTTATTTTCTTGGTGTCCTGAAAACTCTTTCTTTCATGCTTTCTGCCTCCTCTTACACAACACTATAAGTTGCTCTCCATGAACTGACAGAAAAGTCCCTTTGCTGAAGACAACACCTGTATAACTCACTAGACATATAGCTGTCTAAACGATGCCTACATTTGTAGAATCAGTCTTTACCCTATGTTCTAGAGTCTTTGGTACAGGAATGTTCTCTGAATACTCTAAAAGAGAAAATTAAACAGCAACCCAGTCACAAAGCATTTGATCTGCAGTGGTGTACTGTGTGCCAGATAACAGAAGGCCAAGGGAACAAAAAGTCTGTGGAAGTAATCACAAATTACTGATTCACTTTAGGGCCACTGGAATCCATAACAGACATCAGGCAGTTGTAACCCCAGTGGAGAGAAATAAAATGAGTCAGAATTGTTGAGTGTATGGCTGGACAAGTCAGGAAATCAATAAGTTCTATGTTCAGTAGGCTCAAACACTAAAGTGGAGATCAATGTGGTCCAATTTCCATGAAACTCTAAACTAAATGAATATGTATTGACATGTAAATTGAAAGTTCTTTATCAATGAAAATTTAGAATAGATAAGAGGACAGATTACAAAGGAGTTTCAAACAGTATCAAAACCTGTCAAGCTTTAATCTGTAGAGTAGGTTATTATCAATTTTTAATTAGTTTTTTTTCTTTTATTGAAATTATGATTTCTCATGCAATATATCATGATTACACTTTCTACTCCTACTTCTTCCAATTCCTTTCTATCTACACGATTCCAGATCCACTCCTTTTCTATCTGTCATTGGGAATGAGCAGGCTTCTGTAAGATAACAACCAAGCATGACGAAATAAAGTAAAATAAAATAAAATAAAACCATTTTAATCAGCTTGGACAAGACAATCCAAGAAAAGGAAACGAGTCCCAAGAGCATGCACAAGAATAAGAGGCCCACTTGATTACACACTCAGAAGTCCCATAATAATGTTAAGCAGCAAGCCAAAATACAAGTGCAGAAGACCTGGTGCAAACATGTACAATCCCTGTGAGTGCCACTGTAGTCTCTGAATTCATATGAGCCTGGCTCAGCTGAGCCAGAGTGCCCTGTTCTCATGGTATCCTCCAACAATTCCATAGCAATTCATTTTAACAAGTATACCTCAATTCCAACAAACAACCACAGACTTTGTTACAGAAAAAGGCTTGGAAGAAAAACAACATTCTAGGAGAATTACTCCATTTGTTCAAAAACATAAGTGAAGACAAAGCAGTGGATGCTGTCTGCGGTAAGATGTGGAATTGGGAAATAATGAACATGAATATAAGAGTGTATTCTGGATAAGCCGTCACTGCAAAATGCCCCCACAGGATTATAGGATTTGACTTAGTTTGCCCATTGATAAAAAATCATTATTTGCCAATCTAAGATTTTTGTATTTTGCATATATGTACAATAGTATCAAAGAGAAGATAAGCAAATACTAAAATAAGTTTATAATGAGCAAATGAGAGTATTTAGTGTTATATGTTGCTTTAGTATTAGCAGCTATTTTTTAAATGTGTTAATCATTCCATCTCAAATGCTATCCCACTTTCCAGATACCCCCTCCACAAAACCCTATCCTATATCTGCCCTACCCCCTCCCTTTTGCCTTTATAAGAGTGCTCCCCAACCTACCCACATTCTCTGACCCAATCACTCCAGTATCCCCCTACTCTGAGACATCAAACCGCCCCGGGACCAAGGGCCTCCCCACCCATTGTGGTCAGGCCATGCCAGCCTCTGTTACATATGTGTCTGGAGCCATTGATAACACCAGGTACACTCCTTGGTTGGTGGTCTAGACTCTGGGTGAACAGTGCAGTTATTCCAGCCTATATATTGTTCTTCCAATGGGGTTGCAATCCCCCTTCACTCATCCAGTCCTTCTGCCAGCTCCTGAACCAGGTTGCCTGACCTCTGTCTGATGGTTGGCTCTAAGCATCCACATCTGCATTGGCCAATTGCTGGCCAGACCTCCAAAGGAACTACCACACTAGGTTCCTGTCAGCAAGTGCCTCTTGACCATAGCAACAATGTTGTGATTGGTGTCTGCAGACATGATAGATCCCCAGGTTCTGCTATCCCTGGTTGGCCCTTTCTTCAGTCTCTGCTCCATTTTGTGTCCCTGTTCTTCCTTTGGACAGGAACGTTTTTGGGTTAAAAGTTTTGTGATGGTTGGGTGGCCCCATCCCTTGACCAGGCCCTGTGCCTATTTATTGGAGGTGGTCTCAGAAGGTTATATCTCACCCTTTTCTGAGCATTTCAGCTAAAGTCATCCCAATTGGGTCCTGGGAGCCTTTGTTTCCCTGATGTTTGGGACCCTCCAGTGGCTATCCCCAGTTCCTCATTCCCCCTGCTTTATTTTTGTTTGTTTTCCTGACCCTCTGTACCTGTCTCACATCCCCTACAGTTCCTGATACTGCCACCCTTATTTCCTCCCCCTCCTTTTTCCCTCCCCAGTCCCTTTCTCCCTGCACATCCCACAATCCCCCCCCCCACACACACATACTCAATGGAGGACTGAAGCATCCATACCCTGGTCTTCCTTCCTTCTACACTCCATGTGGACTAAGGGCAGTATCATAGGCATTGTGAGATTTGGGGCTGATACCCATTTATTAGTGAGTACATGTAATGTGTGTTCTTTAATGTCTAGGTTTCCTGACTAAGGATGATATTTTGTAGTTTTATCCATTTGCCTGTGAATTTCAAGAAGTCACTATTTTTAATAGCTATGTAGTACTCCATTGTGTATATGTACCATATTTCTGTAACCATTCTTCTATTGAGGGACATCTGTGTCATTTCCAGCCTCTGGCTATTATAAATAAGGCTGCTATGAACATAGTGAGCATGTGTCTTTGTTATATGTTGGAGCATCTTTTGGGTATATGCCCAGGAGCTGTATTGGTTGGACCTCAGGTAGAATTATTTCCAATTTTATCAGGAAGCTCCAGACTGATTTCCAAAGTGATTTTTAACTAGATTGTGGTCCCACCAGTAATGGAGGAGTCCTCTTTCTCCACAATAACTCTAATCATAACCCTAAACATACCTAAACCACCCAAAGACTAAACAAAGAAAGGGAACTACAAACCAAGTTCCCTATGAATTTCAATGCAAATTTACTCAATAAAATTCTCAAAAACTGAATTCAAGAACTCATCAAAACAATCATCCACCATGATCAATTAAGCTTCATCCCAGGAATGCAGGGTGGTTCAATATATGGAAATCAATCAATTAATCCACTATATAAACCAACTTAGAAATAAAAACCACATGATCATCTCATTAGATGCTGAAAAAGCCTTTGTTGAAAATACAACATCTATTCATGTTAAAAGTATTGGAGAAATCAGGCATTCAAGGTGCATACCTAAATATAATAAAAGCAATATACAGAAAACAATAGCCAACACCAAATTAAATGTAGAGAAACTCAAAGCAACCCTATTAAAATCAGAGACTAGACAAGGCTACCCTCTCTCTCCCTACCTATTCAATATAGTACTTGAAGTTCTAGTCAGAGCAATAAGACATCAAAAAGAGATAAAAGGATACAAATTGGAAGGGAGGAATTCAAGATAACACTATTTGCAGATGATATTATAGTATACATAAGCAACTCCAGAAATTCTACCAAAGAGCTCCTACAGCTGATAAACAACTTAAGCAAAGTGGCTGAATATAAAATTAACCCAAACATATCAGTAGTCTTCCTCTAGTCAAAGGATAAGAGGGCTGAGAAAAAATTAGGGAAACAACACCCTTCACAACAGTAAAAAAATACTATAAATTATTTTAGTGTAATTCTAACCAAGCAAGTGAAAGATCTATATGACAAGAACTTCAAATCTCTGAAGAAAGTAATCAAAGATCTCAGAAGATGGAAAGTTCTCCCATGCTCACGGATTGGCAGGATTAATATAGTAAAAATGGCCATCTTGCCCAAAGCAATATACAGATCCAATGCAATCCCCACCAAAATTCCAACTCAGTTCTTCATAGAGTTAGAAAGTGCAATTCTCAAAATTATTGGGAATACAAAAAAACCCAGGATCGCTAAAACTCATCTCAACAATAAAAGGACTTCTGGGGAATCACCATCCCTGACTTCAAGCTATACTATAGAGCAATAGTACTTAAAAAAAAATCAAAATTGCATAGTATTGGTACAGAGACAGACAGGAAGATCAATGGAATAAAATTGAAGACCCAGAAATGAACCCACACACCCATGGTCACATGATCTTTGCTAAAGAAGCCAAAACCATCCAGTGGGAAAAAGACAGCATTTTCAACAAATGGTGTTGGTTCAACTGCAGGTCAACAGCATGTAGAAGGATGCAAATTGATCCATTCTTATCCCCTTGTACAGAGCTCAAATCCAAGTAGATCAAGGACCTCCACATAAACCGCATTCTGGAATCTAATAAAAGAGAAAGTGGGGAAGAGCCTAGAATACTTGGGCACAGGGGAAACTTCCTGAACAGAACATCAATGGCTTATGCTTTGAAGAGTAACAATCAACAAATGGTACCTCATAAAACTGAAAAGCTTCTCCAAGCAAAGCTTCTCGTAGTCACACTGTGAATAGGGCAAAATGGCAACCCACAGATTGGGAAAAGATCTTTATCAACCCTACATCTGATAGAGGGCTAATATCTAAAATATACAAAGAACTCAGGAAGGTAGACTCCAAAGAACCAAGTAAGCCTTTTAAAAAGTGGAATACAGTGCTAAATCGAGAATTCTCAACTGAGGAATCTCTAATGGCTAAGAAGCAATTAAAGAAATGTTTATCATCCTTAGTCATCAGGGAAATGCAAATCAAAACAACTCTGAGATTCCACCTCACACCTGTCAGAGTGGCTAAGATCAAAAACACAGGTGATAGCAGATAATTTTTTATTATTAAAACTTAGATTGTTCCCTAGGTCATTTTCAAACATCCTTAAGGTATACTACTTCCTCTGTCCTACCTCATGTAGGTATATGAGTGTGTGTGTGTGTGTGTGTGTGTGTGTGTGTGTGTGTGTGTGTGTGTGTGTGTGTTAAAATCATTCTTAAAGTTAACAAGTACTGATAGGTGAGTACAGGGCTTGATAGGCTTTTAAAACATGTTTTGAAATTAATTATAAAATTGGATTTTGACGATTTGGAAAATATTTCGATAGTTTATTTCAAGTTTTTAATGTTTTAATTTTGAAATAAAAATTTAAAAACAACAACAAAACCATCATGTTGGCTGAGGTGTTTGTAAGAACTCACAGAGATCGTGGCAGTATGAACACATCTGCTCAATCTAGGACAGATGGAATCTGAGCACTGCAAGCAGAAATGTATATATGTAACATTCTTAACCCAAAAGCTCTCTCCAATGGTTATATACTGAGAAGGGGGAAACTAATTTTCTCTGATAGATATTTGTTGGGTATATGAACTACATTTGACTATAGGAGACCCCATGCCCCGCAGTACATGTCAACAAAAACAAATTGAAAATTACTTTTGTCTAATGATGCTTTATCAGAACTGGTTTTTTTGTTTGTTTGTTTGTTTTGTGTTTTTTTTCTTGTTTACTTTGCCGGTCTTTGCTCTTATTCCTTGGTTTTGTGTTTATGGTCTTTCTCTGTGTATGAATGTATTGTCTCATCATCTGTATGTATTTCTTCAGCTTTTTACTTGGCTCTTCTTTTTCTATTTGTTTGTTTTGTCCTTTTATGGTTTTGAGTGTTCTCAACTTCTTTTATATAATTATTGTAAATACTTTGGCTAGAGAGATGGTTGAACATTACAGGCAAGGTTTATTTATTTTCTAAAAGAGAGAGAAAGAAAGGTTGTAGATTATGGTGGGAGAGGAAGTACAAAGATTCTGAGAGGAGTTGAGAGTTGGGAGTAGATAACGGGATATAATGGGTAAAAATATGGAGAATGGGAGGATCTCCATTATCAAGTGTGGAGAGAGACAAGAGAGAGGGTAGAGTGCCAGAAGAATATATGGAAATCTGCAGGTGCCTCTGGTGAGTGTGGAGGAATGTCCCAGAGTAAGTCCCAGAGACCTGGGACAAGGGAGGCTGCTAGGAGTCAATGTGGTTGGCATTAGCCAAAATGTTCAATAGTAGGGATATGGAACCTGAAGTCAGCACCTCCAGAAGTCCAGGAAGGACTCCCCAGTGGAGGGTTAGAGATACCAAACTACCGACAAAACTTTTGACCCAAAATTTGTCCTAAGGGAGATTAAGGGACAAGGAAGGAGAAGAGACTGAGGAAATGACTGGCCCAGTTTGGGACTCATCTTATGGTCAAGAACTAGGACATGATACTACTGATGACACTCTGTTGTGCTTGCAGACAAAAGCCTAGCATTGCTGTCCTCTGAGAGACTCTATCCAGCACCAGATTGAAACAGACACAGATACCCACAGCAAAACTTTGGACAGAGGTCTGGACTGTTAAGGAGGAGTTGCAGAAAGGCTTGAAGGTCCTGCCGACGATAGAAATTCCACAAGGATATCAATAGACTCAACTAACCTCGACCTTTGGGAGCTCTCAAAGACTGAGCCACAAATCAATGAGTATCCACGGGTGGACTGAGGCCCCTGGAACATATGTAGCAGACGTGCTGCTCAGTCTTCTTGTGGGTCCCCAACAACTGGAGCAGGAGCTGTCCCTAAAGCTATTACCTCTCTGTGGAACATATTCCCCTAACTGGCCCGCCTTGTATGGCCTCAGTGGTTGAGGATGCACTAACCACACAGCAACTTTGTGCACCAGAGCGAGGGGATACTTGGCCGGGCACCCTCTCAGGAGAGAGGGGGAAGGGGAGGAGGGGGAAGGACCATGTAAGAGGAGACCAGGAGAGGAGCAACGATTAAGATGTAAAAATTCCCTGGTATGCAATAAGGATACATGCTCCACTATGCTCATAGCAGCCTTCTTTATAACAGTCAGAAGCTGGAGAGAACCCAGATGTCCCTCAGTGGAGGATTGGATACAGAAAATGTGGTATATTTACACAATGGAATACTACTCAGCAATTAAAAACAATGAATTCATGAAATTATTAGGCAAATGGTTGGAACTGGAAAATATCATCCTAAGTGAGGTAACCCAATCACAAAAGAACACAGATAGGATGCAGTCACTGATAAGTGGATATTAGCCCAGAATACCCAAGACACAATTCACATATCAAATGATTCCCAAGAAGAAGGAAGGAGAGGGCCCTGGTCCTGAAAAGGCCTAATGCAGCAATGTAGGGGATTACCAGGACAAAGAAGTGGGAGGGGTTTGATAGGGGAACAGGCAGAAGGAAGAGGACTAATGGGACTTATGGGGAGGGGGGAACCAGGAAAGGGGAAATCATTTGGAATGTAAAACAAAGAATATAGAAAATAAAAAAAACTAATTAATTTAAAAGCATGTATGTTCAAGAAAAAATGTAGAAATAAGAACAAGTTTGAAGTCTATCAAACTTCTTATTAATAATATGAATTAATAGTATAACATTGAAAGAAAAAATTCTAATAAATTCAAATTTGCAGTTTGTTGAGACATAGGTATTTCATCTATAATTTCATGAAACAAGCATTGATGCATGTAACTGCATGATTTTTATGATAGAACTATTTATAACAAGTTCAGATGTAAAGGAACCTAAATTTTCACCCACTGTAGAAATTTACATAATTTTGGTCTTTATTTAGCACACTTTACATCTACACAAAAATCAAAATGAATTATGCAAACAAATTACTGTCAAGAAATAATTAAATTTAAAATGGTAGCAAAGAGTGAATTCTGCTTATATGAATATAACCGCAGTCAAAGCTACCCTACTGCTTCAGAAGTTCACAGTAATTACTTCCATTGAGGAGGGAGGATAAAACAATGGTTAGTGCATGAAACATGCTGCGGATGCAATGGTCTGGTTCTTGGCCTTTGGGTGGTTACCAAAACATGTTCACTTTATAGTAACTTCTGAACATGAATTGTTTACATGAATAATTTATACAGAGTTCTCTTTACTTTAATAAGTAATTACATCCAACCACAGTAATATGGCATGATTATACTTTATGTACTCTACTAACATCTCTGATAGGAGAGGGATTTTTTTTTTTTTTGCTCAACATTACTCTATGACTTGAATGCATGCTTCTGATTCCCCTTCACCATTGAGCAGGGTCAAATGTTGATACATAAAATGTCATACTCTCTATTTTTCAGCAATTTGTACATATGAAGGAATCGGTGTTTTATTGATATAGACAGCCAAATTTAGTCTTATTTTTCCTTTCTTTCAAAAATTATCATACTTATTTGAGAATAGTTATGTTTCTCTGAAATTCTAATATTATAGTGGCTGAGTCAATATGACCATGAATTTGAGATCAACCTATGACTCAGAAGAATATTCTTGTTTCAAAATTGAAATGAAAAGAAAGCAGTGGTGCAGGTGAAGAAATAGAAGGGAGGAGAGGGAATGGCTTGTGGAAATAAGGGAAGGGAGAAAGACATGGTGATAGTGATTAACCAAAAAGAGAGAGAGAGAGAGAGAGAGAAATGAACACAGCCTGTTGCTCAATGATCAAGGGGAGTCAGAGGAGTACATTCAATATATATATATATATATATATCTTTTGCTCAACATTATATAATGTTGAGCAAAAGTCAAGGCTTTTATGATAAAAGTGTGGCAGTTGGAACCAAACCTTCCTGCAGTCCACATACAATATAAAAATATCTTAAGAAAATGGAAATCATGTGAATAGGTTGCAAGAGGAAATCTGTGTCACAATGTTGACTAAACAGTACCATGGTCAAAATATGCTGCAAATGTGTGTCAAATGTCAACAGTAGTATGAAAGGTATGTCATAATTTTTTCATAACATTGTCTACAATGTCACATCATATTGTGTCCATAAAATATTCATATAACATGAAGCTGAGAGAGTTTAACTTAAATACTTAAGACTTACATGTCATAATTTGGAGTCTTGTTTATATTAACAACTCTATTGTAAAATTTGGCATATTCCTTATATTCTACCAAAATTCGCTATCACTATACACACATATATGTGTGTGTGTGTATATATATATATATATATATATATGTTTCATAAAATTTACTATTATATTTGAAATTATAAAGTTAAATTCTTGTAAAATATGTTCAATATTTTACTTTCTTTCAATAAAGTCTGAACAAGAGAGAAAAAGTTGCAGGAGTCTTTGTCATTACATTCTCATTTTTAAAAGTCAATAGAAAATAAATAATTACAAGAGAGAAGCCTTTTATTGAGTTATTTCTGGGAATTGATATTATATGTTTCCCAAAGTCTCTGCCCCTGTTGACTTTAGCTCTCATGTATTTGAAGTTACTTTCACCATCTGGAGTTTGTTTTAGGAATGACAAGTATCATTGGCATTCGTGTTGCATTACTGCCCTCTTGTGAGTATTTGCAATTCTGCATTTTATCAGAAAAGACCACTGTTAAACTGTATAAACCAATAGACTGCAGGTATTGGTAAATTAACTATGCTGATCATAATGCATGTTTCAATATTAGACGATAGTTATTCTTAATTAGCAAATGCTTTAGATAACTTTTTATGATTTCATGTGGTAGCGCTCTTAGCTCTTTGTCTTAGCAATGTAATTTTATGTGTATAATATGTTTAGACATACAGTGTTAGACATAAAGTAAGTGTTAGCTTAAAGTTTACAAAAGATATTTTCGAAGGAGTGAATGCTTTGACATTAAACTTTAAAAAATAATAAAATAATGATTCTATAAAATGTTAGTGTATTGATAAGTCGGTAAATGACTACAATGAACAAAATTTGAGCATTCTTTAGATAAAAATATTCTTACTAATGTATTCTATGCTCCATAAAGAAAAGATATTTCAAAGAAATAGTCATAAAAAGTAGTGACAAGCCGGGCTGTGGTGGCGCACGCCTGTAATCCCAGCACTTGGGAGGTAGAGGCAGGCGGATTTCTGAGTTTGAGGCCAGCCTGGTCTACAGAGTGAGTTTCAGGACAGCCGGAGCTACACAGAGAAACCCTGTCTCAAAAAAACAAAACAAAACAAAAAAGTAGTGACACAATTTTCAATAAAAAATAAGTGTGTCCCAGTATTGCTATTAATAAAATATAATAGGAAACTTCTTCCCAAAATCAATGATAAGCTATTAAATTTCATGAATCATTTGAACTGGTCATGTCAGTTGTATATTAAATCTCAGTAACAAATAATATTTATTTAATATATTGACAATATGTATAAATAAACTTTTGTTATATATCACAAAATGGTATTATGAGAGATGATAATTTCCTTTAAACACATCATATAAATGACACTAATGGGATTATTTTATATGTTATATAATTTAGTAAGGCAATGTAGAATTATCAGATAATTTAATGTTAATTTTCTATATTTCCTTAAAATTCTCAACCTGCATCTTAGAATCAATAGGTATTTACTTATGACTGACATCATGATAGAAATTATATTTGGCAATATTATCTCTGTATTTCATAATAATGTTAAAGTTCTTTTGAGGATTAAGAATCAATGACATTTGCAAATCCATTTTAACTATATAAATATTGTCTATGTGAAATATTATTTGTCTCTTTTGTAAAACTGCTCTCAAACTATAAATAAAATATTTTCTGCAGGATATAAACTGGACTTAGTTTGTGGTAAACTTGATTTGAAATTTCCCTTTAAAATGAAGAAATTCTAGAATATTCTAGAATGACAACTTATTAAACTTTTAATAGAGAAAGGAAAAATTTAAAAAAAGAAGGCAGCAGGAATAGGGGATGTAGATGGAGGGGTAAACTAGAAAGAGATTTACAAAAGGAACTTTAAAGAATGACAGTGTCACTGTGACTTCTATTTGTACTGTGCATTAGTGACTACTGATCCTTAACTATGACCAAATACCTGGACAGATGACATAGAAGAAGCTTGATTATTCAAGGTGAAAGAATAAGTCCATGGTTAGTTGATTCCATGTGTTTTTGAAGCACATTATGGTGAAAACCTAAGCAATAAGGTTTTTCATTCTATTGTAGAATACAAATAGATACGAAGGAAGTTATTGGGGCCAGGGATAATTTTCAATGACATCCTAAGTGGCTAATTTCCTACAGATTGCATCGAGAGGTCTTCAGGACTCTAAGAAAAGAGAAATCTAAACACTTAACACATGATCCTATGGGCCACATTTTCTCTTCATACCATAGCATTTATTCCTCTACTGATGGCTAATGGCTTGTGGTCCCTTTCTTAATTATGCACGTCTTAATGCATTTAGAGCCTTCGAAGTCTTTAAGTTTCAATTTTCAACTTCACAGAGACTTATGGCTAACATATTGTCATTGTGTCAATATAGATTCTGGACTTGGAACTTGAATAATATAGAAATTTCTAATACTTCTTCCATAATTCTCATCTGGAATGCTAATTATGTGTTTTTTTCCTCAGACTTAGGTGAATATAATATGTCTGAGACAAGCTTGAAGCACCATTGATCAGGGTCAGGCACTGGGAATGCTTCATTTGCATAAAGAAGAGTTCCAATTGTCATAGGTAGGACTTAACCTTATAAGGGGAGAAGTTTAACCTGGTTACCAGGGTAGGTGACATCCCTACGTCAGGGGAGAAGTGGTCTTACTCCTGATGATCTCAGGGCAAGATTTCAGGGGTTTGGACATGCCTCATCTCCACTCTTGTTCTGGACCATACCTCACAGCTTCCTGGCTCCATGGCTTTCCAACCCTACAATAAATTTCAATAAATCAGCCAGTATTAAGCACATCACAGACTGAAAATTATGCTATCATGAAATTTTCTATATCAAATTAATTAGGCACTAAGCCGGCATGGCCTTGGAGGAGACAGAGTGATATGGTTCCTGACCCTAGGACAGGGCCCTAGTATGAGACTTCATGAGTGTCAATGACTGCTTCGTGTATAAGGTTTGTTTGTAATAATATACATATTTTCTGGAACTAGTATTAGCAGCGGAGGACTCTTCCTTTAAAAGGAATGTCTTTCCTGTTAATGTAATGGCTCCATGATAATTAGAAACAGCAGGAGTTGAGGGTGTGGCTATGTCTCAGCAAAATGTTAACCATGGGACTTTCCGGACAGCCTGTAAGGCTAAGGGAAAGAACTCTAAGGACATGAGTTTAAAAATATATAATTTCTCATCTATGCAAAAAATATAAGGATGCATTATGAGTTATGAGGAGATCCATGAATCTAAAGGGGAAAAGGCAGCTACACTACGAGCAAGCTAGTCAGAAAGGTACAAAGGCAGGCTGATTCCTGAGTTCAAGGGCAGCCTGGGACACAATGAGTACAGGCCCAGGTCGGGTGGAAATTATAATTTATCTAGCATAAGTCTGTGCTTAACAGAGGCAGGCTGATCTCTGAATTCTTTTGCAATGTTAAAAGAAAATGTATGCTCTCTCCTAAGAATTAAAAGGATGGGTTCACAGGATGCTGATTCATAAGATAGTCAAAAGGAAACCAGAAGGGAATGGCTGAATTAATATGTACACAAGAAAAACCTGCGCTTTTGGTCTACATGAGATGAGCTGGTAGAAAGTGAGAGCAGTTCATCTTGAGAATTTTTCTCTAGTATGAGCTGAGCTGTCGGGAAATTTCTGGAGAGTGAAAAGCAGCTCTTCAATATTTTTTTTTTCCTTTTTCTAACAGGATTTCTGACTTGGTCAGAAGATCCAATAATTTTTTATAACAGCTTTTCTGACTTTGGTCAGAAAATCCATGAGCTATCCAAATAGCTTTTACAATTTGTGCTAGCAGGGAGGAGCTGTCTTAACCAGAGAGATTTTTTTGTTTTGTTTTGTTTTTTGAATAGCAAGAAGAAGCTGTCTAGAGCAGAGCAGAACACAGCACACACATATACACAGACACACACACACACAGACACACACACACACACACAGAGAGAGAGAGAGAGAGAGAGAGAGAGAGAGAGAGAGAGAGAGAGTCTGAAAAGCCAGCACAGTAGAAACTAGGCTACCAGCTTGGACCCACAATTTGACTTAGAATTGTTTGTTCCTCTACCCTCCCAGACACCCCTTCTCTCAAATCCTGCCTCCAAGTTGAGGCTGGTCCTTGACATTTAGGCTGTTACCAGTAGTGAACTAGACCTTCAACCAATTCTCAGCACATGAACAACATTTAGCCAGTTTATCAACATAATACAACACACATATCTGTTAGTCCAATAGAGTATTTATTTTTATTTTTAATTTTTATGTATTTTGTGAAAAGTCATACATGACTATCACTCCCACCCTTTCCTTTCTCCTCTACAATTCATCCTATGTAACTCTTCCCATAATAATTATGCGTTACGTGTGTGCGTATGTGTGTGTGTATAGACACATGTATGTATAACTTAACTGAGTACATGCAGTTTTGATCATATGTACATGTGTTCATACCCCATTTCTTAGAATGGAACAAGTTATGTGGGAGCTTGTGTCTAAAAGAAAATGACTCTCTTTTGCAAAACATCAGTTGATCACCTGTATCTCCTTACCTGTGGGTGGGGTCACGAAGAATTCCCGTAGTCCTCATTGGCATGACAGGTGGTGTTATCATTATGCCAGGGTAATCATTATGCTGGTCTTATTCAGGTGAACGTATTATTGTACACCCATGAGAATACTTTCCCCTGTTATTTCTAAAGCTCATTATTTAATAGCAAATGTACCAGGCCTATAGTTCTTACAATATTTCAACCCCACTTTCATGATTATCCTTGAGCCATCGGGAAATAGGGCTTTTATTGAAGATGTTTCAACTTACCTGGTCATGTGAGAATAAATACTGAAAAATTTAATCTATATCTCTAAATATATACTTTTCAAATATCTCTGGTTAAAGTTCTGAGTTATTTTTTTTGTTTATTTTGTCTCTGAAATATACTCACGAAAAGATCATTAAAGAAAGAATTACATATTTGGCTCTTTGGCATAGAAGTTTCAGTTTTGCTTGTGAGAGAATGCTATCATTCATTCCAATAGCATGTGACACAGAAGTGTCTTCACATGATGACCAGAAGTAAAGAAGAAAGGGACAAGAGACCAGACAGACATCACTTCAGAATTGTACTTCCAGACTATTCTCTTGAGTAAGACTCAGTTTCACTCATATCTCTATACAACACTAGAGCTGGGGAACAAGCTTTCAGTATCATGAGCCTATGAGATATTTTTGCATGCTTTTCTTTAAGAACAGCTAGGAACTAGGATTCAACCATATGAGCCCAAGTGGAATATTTTGTATTAACTACAACAGATGACCTTTACCTGTTATGGTCTCATTAATGGATAAAATAGCCACTAAAAACATTGCATCTTCAATACATTTAATTTCATTAAATTATTTGTCTATGTTTCAAAAGAGCATGAGAATAAGCTGATGAGTATCAGAGTGAATGGTACTTATCCTGGATAGATTACCACATATCACCTTGGACAGAAGTCATCTTGACAATAGAAACAGATCTAAATGAATTGCTACCTATGTTATATGATTAACAACAAATATGATCGCAATTTTTAAAACTATATTAAGCTTCAGAAAGGTAAAGACTCTCCAAGTGTCACTCTCAGATTGTAGAATTATGTCCAATTCAAAATTAACAGAATACATTTCCT
>BDUI01000049.1:422613-437005 GCA_002335545.1 Apodemus speciosus | reverse complement strand
TCTCTCTCTCTCTCTCTCTCTCTCTCTCTCTCTCTCTCTCGATTCAATGAACTAAAACTTACTGGAGTAATCCTTTGTTTTTTACTAAGCTGTGAGAAATGATAATTTACACTACAGGCTCTCTCTCTCTCTCTTTCTCTCTCTCTCTCTCTCGATTCAATGAACTAAAACTTACTGGAGTAATTCTTTGTTTTTTACTAAGCTGTGAGAAATGATAATTTACACTACAGGCATTTTACCAAAGTTTCACAGTTCATAGATCTTGAAACGTGACTAACAGTTTTGAATATTGTCATGAACCATTTTTAATTTCTTTTAAACAGGTATGTACCTGGGAGAAATAAGTGTGCAATACAGCATAAAAACACCAAAATTCCTTACCTGAAAAACAGAGATATCTGTAAAGAGTATCATCACATTTACAAAATATATTCTATCTGTGAATCAAGAAAGAAAACAGGGTTAGGGTTAGGGTTGAGGCTTGTTTTCAATTATGCTGACATTTACATCATCACATTTAATTTATGGTATTACCTTAAAAGTTTAATCTATTAACATTCAATCACTTTTTAATTAAAATCCACTGAAGTTCAATATTGTCATTCCCAGATAAAGTATTTCTCACTATAAAATATTTTTACTTATTAGATAAATGGTTTTTAATTTTATCTAATTTTCTATCACCCATTACATTATCTTTGCATGATGGTAAACACATTTAACCCCAGCACTAGGGAAGCAGAGGCAGGCAGATTTCTCTGAGTTCTGGGATAGTAAAGACTACAACATAATAAGCTATCTCAAAAAAATTATGTCTAAAATATTCAGTTACATATAATTTTTTTCACTCATCTTAAGTTAATGACAACTTTCCAATATTCTGCTTGTGTGTGTGTGTTTATTTTTTATTTTTTTTTGTAATTTAAGGGGTTCCATTTTGCTACAGAAACAACTACATATAAATGGCCATTAGATTTTTTCTCAATGGCCATTAGATTTTTTTTTCACTATATGCAAACCCCAAGTGGGTGATTTGGCTCTAAAAATACAAAGATGCACCAAGAAAATATATGAAAGGGATAATTTGTACAAGATAGGGTTTCGTTCTCATTAGAGTCCTTGAAACTATCTGGAGCAATTTAAATTAACCAAATCCCTTCTTAGAGTAAATGACCAGAATCTATTACGAGTTCTATGACTGAGCAGTTCTATGAGTTTTAACTATGCTCAGCTGCCTGATAACTTCCTCAAATGAAATTTTATCTCATTTTTGCAAAGGAATTGAAATTACTTCCAGCAATATAAAAGGTTCATCAGTTTCTATTTATACTTCTTTAATATTTAAGCCTCTGATGGGCATCAGTGCACTGAATGCCCTACAGAGACTTGCAATCTCATTTACATGTTGACTCAACCTGGACTGCCATTTGTGGTAATGATCCAAAGACCTCTTGCACTCCTTAAAAAACTCCTTAATGAGGCACTGGCATTTGTTTGTTTGGAAGGCTGCACTTTATGGTGTTTTAATTACCAGTGTATATTATTGTCTTTTTAATTGCTTGGGGCTATACACATTGGACAAGCAGTGTTCCTCTATCAAAAACTGAAAGAAACAGCCTAAGTGGTTAATATAACCGCTATTCCAACATTGTAGACATGAATTTGTAATATAATACACTACTCAATTATCATAAAGTATCTTAATATTCATTTATAGCTATTGTTATAAACTCAATTTTATTTTTTCCGCCAATTCATTTCTGTTTTAATGTTTATCTTTCAAAAGATAAATTCTGCATGGTTGACTTTTATAATATAGAGGTTTACCAGAGTGATCATGAAATTAATTGCTTAAAATGGCAATACACAAAAAGTAATTGTTTATTCATTATAAATCCAAGCTTTTGAAATATTGTCTGTATGCTTGGCCTTTGGGAAGTCACATTACTATGAGGTGTGGCCTTGGTGGAGTAGGTGTGGCCTGATGGAGGATGTTTGTCACTATAGGAGTGGGTTCTGAGGTCCTATGCCTAAGCTCCACCCAGGGCAGAAGAGATGCTCCACCTGGTTGCCTGTAGAAGAGAGTCTTGTCCTGGATGCCTCCAGATTAAGATGCAGAACTCTCAGCTTTTCAAGTGCCAAGTTGGCCTGGATGCTTTCTGTCATGAGGATAATGGGCTGAACCTCTGAAATGGTAAGCCAGCCCCAATTAAATGTCCTTTATAAGAATTTCCTTGGGTATGCTATTTCTTCACAGCAATGGAACCCTAAATAAGACAGCATTGATGCAATTTAAAGACATTGAAAAAAGTATGATTTGTAAGTATTAAGCATAGCATCATTCTTGGATATTCTATCACTACTCCTATCATCATAAGAATCAGTAAAAAAGAGAGAAGTGAATTGTTCTATCCATTAGCACTGTATTACTATTTTAATTTATAGAATTTCATTTAAATTTATATATTTAAAGTAGTGACATTATCATGGATAGGGTAAGCATATAATAGAAATAATTCTATAAGTCATTATTAAATATTGAAATATATGCCTAACGGTAAAGTGGTTTTACAGAGGCCAGATACTAAGAGATGTTACCTCGGCTCCATACTTGTGGATAAGATCTTGGGAAACAGTAAGAATAGTGCCAGGCAAGACACACTACCAAAGACACTCCCTCAGTATCAAAGAAAGGCAAAATGAGAGGAAAAGAATTTGTATTAAAACAATATGATTTGAAGATTTTACTCTGGTAAAGAACAAATAAAAATGTTAGGAAATTCCTTAAATGTGATAATATAGCTTAATAAAAACAATCAAAAGAATCACTAGAAAATAAGAATATTTTTAGTTATGCAAAATGACTACATTTGCTGATGTTCCTTAAATTTTCAGAGGAACTTCAGATTGACCTTTAGAAAATATAGTCTGACACAAAGAAAAGAGATTTTAACCACAGGAGATAACACATGGTGGATTGACACATGTTTTATCAATTTCAGTTATATGAAAGCACAAAAAAGTCACCATCTGATGGTACTTTGAATGAGAACAGTTGAAATATAATGAGGTAAAAAAATAAACATATTTGAAGAATATGTAAGAAGACTTTGAAAGAGACACAGTTTCTAGAAGAATGTCTTGGCTGTCTTTGAAAATACTCTTAAATAACCAGAGGGGTGCTAGGAAATTTGAAATTGACCTCTGGGAAACTAAGTTATATTTTCAGGGTTTGTTTATAATAACAGGGACTAATTGAATGTGTGTTCATAAGTGTTTAGTCAACTTAATCTTTTTGTTTTCATCTTACATTTTCTCTCCTAGCGTTTACTTTCTCAATGCCAGTCCTTGAAACATGTAGCCTGAAGATTCAACAGAAAATGGAGCCCTGGGAAAGCAAAATTTCTTATATCATCATTATAAAAAGACAGAATTCACATCTATCATAGGGTTTTGTATTTATATACTAGAGAATCAACTATTCATTATGTTAGGAAAAGGAATTAAGTGGTGGTGCACGCCTTTAATCCCAACACTTGAGAGGCAGAGGCAGGTAGATCTCTGAGTTCAAGGCCAGCCAGTCTACAGAGTGAGTTCCAGGATAGCCAGGGCTACACAGAAAAACCCTGTCTTTGAAAACTCTCTCCAAAAAAAAAGATTTTCAACTATAAGTCCCTATTATTTCTGTACAATTAACACATAAACTATAATCTCATTTTATTAACAATCTACTCTATATAAACATATGTATGGTTATTAAAGAACTCTGTGTGTGTTTCTGTATATGCCAGCTGAGCCCTATTCATCCCTTTTATCTGATTCCATGTTTGCTTCTTAACATTTCTATAAGAAATGACTACAAATTTGATATCCTGAACTATAAAAACAATATTTGATGGCTTTGGATTTCTTTTCTTCTTTTTTTTTGTCATTTAATTATTTTTCTTATTGGATATATTCTTTATTTACATTTCATTTCCCTTTTTCCTGGTTTCCCCGCCCCCCCAATGTCCCATATGTCTTTTTACCTCTCCTCCCCTCCCCCTCATTCCCCTATTCACCCCTTCCCACATCCCTGTTTTGGTATTCTCCTACACTGCTGCATTGGGCCTTTCTAGAACCTGGGTCCACTCTTTCCTTCTTGTCGGACAGCATTTGGATTTCTTTTCTTCTAAAGGGAAATCCAGGGTGTATCTTACTGAGCTTCTACTATTTCCCCTCTGTACTCATCTCTTTTGACATTTTTCTGTCTGCACTATTCTTTCTGTTTGTGATGTTCTGTTAATATTTGGTATCTGCTTTAACACGTATATCCTCTGATCTTTGCATTTCCCTAAAAAGACTCTTGGGAGTACATTGATGAGACAGATAACGCAGAAAAAATTCCAATCCCAATGTCATCAACTCAATCAAATTTCAAGACTTCCCTTTGTGTGTATGCTATACCCAGTAGTCAAGAATGTGGAAGTAGATGCTTTGGAAACTCTATTGTCTGCCTACTGCTTAGTTCAGAACATAATCCAAAAAAAAAATACTACTTGGGTACAATTGTGAAATAATTTTGTCACTTTTTCTCTAATCAACCTGAGGCATTTGCCATTCAGATAAATAATTATAAGGATCTATAGTTTTGAAAAAAAAGTTGTATAAAATGACTCTTTAAAAACTGTTACTCAGTAAGTCTCTTTTTATGCTTCCAGATGTCTTACTAATTAAATGTTTATTTTCAAAACTCATTATATCAGTATTGGTCAGAGATATAAAGTATGCAACTTCATTATCCCAACATGACACATTTTCTTCTTGGAGGTTGTGAAGCTCTGTTGCACAGTAATAAGAATTTAATGGTAGAATACTTCAATTAACCACCACTATCTGAGGAATGTTCTCAGCTTAGTTTCAATTGTTATTATCTGTAGATGTGCATATTTGGGCAAGATTATTTTAAAGGTGAGTGGAGTGTCATCAGGAAACCGCGGGTTAAGAGAATGGCCATCATCATGATGCTGAAATAATTTGAAGTAAGTGGTTTTGCATCCGGGTGTATTACCCTTAATGATGGCATAAATCAAGGTAATTCAGACTTCATGACTATTTAAAAACCTCCCTACTTTCGGGAAATGAGTTTTATACTTTCTCAGATGGTTTTCTGTTATCTTTTCCCAAGTTAAGCCATACTTTGGATTGCTACTGAAATTTTTATTATCTAGTTTTACAAAACATTTTTCCTATATTTGAATTCAGACACAAGCTGAGATATGGGTATAATTACCTATTAATCCAAAGGTCAAACTTTAGGCAACTTAGTTATTTCATACCTAAAACAATGTATCCAAATTTTAAAATAAATACTAAAAGCCTGTGAGCAAGTGGTTTTTAGTTGAGAATTATGATGTCTTCATTTCTTCTATCTTTACCGTTTTTCTAATGTGTGTGTGTGTGTGTGTGTGTGTGTGTGTGTCTGTGTGTGTGTGCGTGTGTGTGTGTGCGTGTGTGTGTGTGCGTGTGTGTGTGTAAGTCATAGCTATGTACTTGTATGGATGGATGTGGATTTGTCCATGTGGAAGCCAAAGGTTGACTTCAGGTTTCTTTCTGGATAATTTTACAGAGAGGGTCTCCCTGAATCTGTAATTTACTGATTCAGCTGTTGCAGTTAGCATGCTGGCCTATATTCTACATTCCTCCCTTCAAGAAGAAGGGAGACCAATGTGTGGGTGCTTCAGTCCTTCTTAGAAGGGGTAACAAAATAATCCCTGGAGCAAATACAGAGACATAGTGTGGAGAAGAGACTGAAGGAAAGGCCATTCAGAGAGTGCCACACCTGGCGATCTGTCTCACATACAGTCACAAAAAGCAAACAATATTGTAGATGCCAAGAAGTGCATGCTGACAGGAGCCTGATAAAGCTGTCTTCTGAGAGGTTTGGCCAGAGCCTGACAAATACAGAGGGAGATGCTTGCAGCCAACCATTTAACTGATCACTGGATCCCCAGTGGAGGAGTTGGAGAAAGGACTAAAGGAGCTGAAGGGTTTGCAACCTCATAGGAAGAACAAAAAAAAAAAAAATCAACCAACCAGAGCTCCCAGGGTCTAAACCACGAACCAAGAAGTACAGACCAAGGGACCCACGACTCCAGCCATATATGTAGCAGAAGATGGTCTTGTTGGGCATCAATGGGAAAAGAGGTCCTGGGTCCTGTGAAGTCTCAATACTCCAGTATAAAAAATGCTAGGGAAGGGAGGTAGGAGTAAGGGGGCAAACCCTTAAAGAAGCAGGAAGAGGGGAAATGGGATAAGGGGTTTCTGGAGGGGGATCGGGAAAATAAATAACATTTGAAATGTAAATAAATAAAATATCCAATAAAAATATAGCATTCTCTGTCCAGTTTCTCATTTTAACCACTGTCTTTAGCTATCAGAAAAGTACATCAAAATTATTCTAACATAAGTTATCTTGATTATAGGCAACATGTTCTGTGACATCAGTGTTTCCAAAATGCTTGGGTTACCTCCTGCAAATGAGCTGCACCATAACCTCTCCTAGACTTCTCTCAAAGTGACAAGCGCTACATTGTGTGTGTTCCCTTCAATCCTGAGCCTTCTGTAATAACTGAGGCTGTATCTTTACCAATGACTTCTTCTGGCTTCTCAAAGTACCAGGCATTAGCTCTTCTCCAATGGCCCATTCTTATTTTCAAAGGGAGTAATTGGGATCTGAGACTAACATGGCCAGCCAACATAAGGTTCTACCTTGGCTACACCTGGAATAGAGTTTCTATGTGTTGACACCTAGGAATCATTTCCTGGATGATTTCACTGAACTGATACTGGTCTCTTAATCATAGCTACTCTCTGAGCTCCAGCTACCTGGGATCAACTGAAGCAGTAAAGTAAATATCTTTTACAGTGGTCCTAGTCTATCATTAATCACTGCTGATTCTTCAGGCTCAGATGACTAGAACTACAGCTTTTTAATTCAAATATCAAATGCAAATGGCCCCAGTGGAATCTGTAACACACTCTCAAATTTCTCTCTGAAACTCCATAAGCCAGGCCTCTATTATCTGTACTGCTCTTGTAAATGTCACTTTATTTTCTCAGATGAATTGAAAAGATGAGAGCCATATCCAAGCGTTTGACAGCTGATCCCAGAGTAGTTCCATCTCTGTTCTAACTATACTTAGGTCCAGTCATGAAAGCTTCTAGCATCCATACAATCTAATATTTCAAGGTGACTATTTAGTCTGGCTTTCACAACATCTGACCAAATTTCTATGCCTGGTATAACAATAACTTTGGCAATATGTTCTAATCTTCTGACTTCTCATTTCCTAGGTCGCTCTATCTTCACCTGTGTCTAGCTTGTTTTTCTGTAAACCATCTCTTTAAAACTGTCATGATAAAACTGCAACACACACAGACACAGATACAGACACACACACAGACACACACACACACACACACAAACACACACCTCACCACAAACCACACATCACACACCTTTCTCTTTCTTGCTACTCTTAAGCCTCTCCTCCTTGAGCTGCTCTCCCATGAGTTGGACATATTCCATCTCTAACACATTCTGTCAAATCTTTCTCTGATTCATTACTTTGTCTGCTCCTCAACTAGAAGTCACTTTCAAATATGGCTGTTTCCTTCTACAACCTTATTTTTATTGTTATGGATTAATGGCACATATACTGGGATGTCAATAGTCCAGACAGATCATACTGTAACCCAGAACATGTTTGCATGCAAGTTTGATCACACAGAACTAGAAGATTTTTAAGCTGCCAGTGCAGCCATATTGCTGGATTAAAATTCCTCTACAGCTCTAAACATTCTTATCTTCAAATCTACAGAAAGCCCTCTGATTTCTCAATACTCAGTAGCTCTCCTAGCATAGAGTTGTGAAGACCTTCTACTCCAAATAAGTACTACATATATTTCTTAAAGAAGCATGGCCCCAGCACTTGGGAGGCAGAGGCAGGCGGATTTCTGAGTTCGAGGCCAGCCTGGTCTACAGAGTGAGTTCCAGGACAGCCAGGGCTAAACAGAGAAACCCTGTCTCGAAAAAAAAAAAAAAAAAAAAAAAAAAAAAAAAAAAAAAAAAAAAAAAAAGAAGCATGGCTTTCTTATAAACCCATTATAAAACTAAGTAGTAGTTTTCTATATTTCCTTTACTTTGTAAAATGTTTTTAGGAAATTAATTTTCAACAGTTTCCCAGCAACACAGTTCAGCTGGTAAAAAGACAATTTTCTCCCAAGCCTAATGATCTGAAATCAATATTTAAAAATCTGCATGACAGGCGTAGAGAATTGATTTTTAAGTTGTTCCTGGGCACATGCCTACCTCGTTACACAGAAATTCAGATACGATTTTTTAAAAAGGTAATTTACCAACTGTTGTAAAATCTCTAGTGATCTCAATATTCATATATATATATATATATATACATATACACATAAACACAAAGGTTGCCTATTTATTTATTTATATGAAGTTATCTATGTTTAGTAATTTTTTAATATTTGCAATGTGTCCAATAAAATCTGGATTCCAATATATTATTGGAAATTAAAGGATCTTATGATAGCAGAAAGAAACATTCTTATTTACAAAGTCTGTACTCAAAAGTGAACTATTAAGAATTCTGGACCTCAGTTGAACATTCTGCCTTTATCTAAAATGCGTGAACTTCGTTCCCTCTTATACTTTTAAAAAATGTATGTTCTATATCTGTTTCACGCATATTTACAAAATCCTAACATCTTTCCTCACAACAAATGCCTTTCGCAGCCTAGGTTAATTTTTTTTTTATATAACTCGCTAAATTTACCTATGGTATCCATTGATTCTGGAGATGCATTTGCATCATGTGTAAAAGACGAAATTTCCCAAGTTTTCTCCCTGTCTTCTACTTCTTAGGCTTATTTAATTTCCTCTTTCACAATGTCCCTCGAGCATTATAGAGTATGATATAGTTGTATTGTTTAGGGCTTGGCATTCAACAGTTACTTATTCTCTGAATCATTGTCTTCACTGTAGTTCTTTGGGAGAAAAGTTTTCTCTGATAAAAAGCAATTGTATTATTTGATGGAAATATAATTATTTAGAAAGTTATTTGAAAATGTCAACCTAGCCATACACTAGCAGAAACTTCTCTTTAGAAGTTATGGTCTTACTACTCATGGTTTATGCCTAGGTTTAGAGTACCAGTAAGCACAGATTACTTGGTTACCCCAAAATCATCATGACATTTGAGCACAGGTGAGAATATCTTTGCTGTTTGGATTGTATTATATTTAACACGGGATTGAGACTGTTGATGCCTTTTTTCCCTGGAGATCCTGCTTAGCTCATCACAGAAAATCAGTAGAAAGGAAAAGTTTGGTTCCAACTTCTCTACAGTTTATAATCAAGGCATGGGCTATGTTAGTGTAAGAGTTGGAAAAGAGATTGAGGGATCTAAAGAGGACAGGGCCTTTACAGGAAGACCAACAGAGTCAACTAACGTGGATGTTCTGCAATTCCCAGATAATGAAACACTAACCAAAGAATGAGCACAGGGTGGACCCAGGCCCCCTATATACATAGCAGATAAGATGCTTGGTGTTCATGCAGGTCACCCAACAGCTGGATTAAGAGTTTTCCCTGAGTCTTTTACATACCTGCCTGAGCATCTCTCACCTCTAAATGGACAACCTTGCCTGGCTTCATTGGGAAAGGATTAGAACTTGAGGTGAGGAGGTTAACACCCAGAGGGTGATTGCCCTTCTCTTTTGAGTAGGAGAAGGTGGAATAGGAGGAGGACTTATGCAAGGGGATTCTGGGAGGAGAGGAAGGACTGAGACTGGATTGTAAAGTGAATTGAATAAATAAGTAAGTTCAATAAACAAACAAAATAAAAAATAAAGAACAATCTTATCATCTAATTCTGCTGAGCAACCACAAGGAATGAAAGGAACCTGTATTATCTGGGGAACATCTGAAGCCCCCTTGTGGTAGGGAGTTTCATGTCAACTTGACAAAAGTTAACATCATCTGAGAAAGGGATCCTCTATTTTTAAAAATGCCTCCATAAGGTTAGATCATAAGCAAGCCTGTCATTTTTGTTTGATTTGTTTTAAGTCAGTGACTTGTGGAGGAGGGCCCAGCCCATTATTGGTGGTGCCATCAATTGACTGGTGGTCCTGGGTTCTATGAGAAAGCAGACTGAGCAAGCCATGAACAACAAGTCACTAAGCATAACTCTTTCATGACCTCTGCATTTTCTCTTACATCCCATGTTCTTTACCTGCTTGAGGTCTCGTCTTGACTTCCTTAGCTGAAGAACAGTGATGTGGAAGTGTAAACCAAATAAATGCTTTCCACCCTAATTTGCTTATCGGTCATGATATTTCATTGCTGCCATAGAAACTCTAACTAAGACAACTCCTGACCAACAACTCATAAGTTGCTTTATATCTCACACCTGACAGAGGAATTTATTTTATTAGCCCTCAGAATCTAGAAACAGATTTTGTCCAGCCCTACACAGTGTCCCTTTAAATTCTTTGAAAATATAAACTACTTTTATTTGAAACAAAAGATAATACAATTACATATGACTTTTTAATAATTTTCTTATTTGGTTAACCTACCTCAAACTGCTGGCACCCCACTGTATCATCTGCCTCTGTGCTTCAACTTTTCTGCCCCTCTATCTCCTAACTCTTCTTTCATATTGCCTTAGTGTTTCTTACAGATAAGTCCTCTTTATACTTTCCTGGCTTCTACATACTCCAAGTTAAAAACAAAATTAGATTTGAAGGTAGGCACTATATGTGCTACTTACAATTCTGTTAGGATAAAAAATCTGATAAAAGCCCTTCTCTGGTACTGAAAACATAGTCATAAACTCTGAATAGGGAGATCATAAGCACCAAAAGGTAAGAGAGCATTTATTTGGTTTTCAATTTAAAAAGTCCATCAAGTTGAGCCAGACCTAGCAACATTCACAGAAAAAAAATAGATGCAGAAATAAAGAACATCCAATCAACACATAATAAGAAGAGGGGTAACGAGAGAGAGAGAGAGAGAGAGAGAGAGAGAGAGAGAGAGAGAGAGAGAGAGAGAGAGGAGAGAGAGAGAATACTCAAATCCTACTCTTAATAAAATAAAATACTTCCTTAAAGATTCCACTTAAAGATTCTATAGCATTTCCCCAACAGAACTATAAATTGGTAACCAAGTGTTTAAACATTTGAGCCTCTTTAGGAAAGGGAGAAAATATGATATTTGAGTTTTTTTCCGAGGCTATCTTACTTATATTATTTTTTAATTTACATTTATGTAGCTAAAAATTTAATAATTCCATTTTCCATACAAGTGAATATAATTCCATGGTGCATATATTCTATATTTTCATTACAGAGCCATCAGTTGAAAAAATCTGAACTGATCCCATTTTTCAGTTATTATGAATATGCTATGAATATAGATGAGCAAGTATCTCTATAGTATGATATAGTTTTTGGTAAATGCCTAGGGTGTTATTACTGAAACATAAAGTAGATGTATTTCAAGTTCCTTTGGGGCAATCTGTAGTGATTTCCACAACTATTGTGCCAGTTTTCACTTTCATCTTCAATGCAAAAAGATCCTCTATGCCCACATATTTGTCAACATTTGCTGCTGTATGAGTTCTTGATAATTAGAATTTTTACTCAAATAATATGGAATCCTAAATAAATTTAGTTTGTGTTTTTGGGTGGATGAGGATATTAAATTATTTTATACTGTATTTATGACTTTGAGAACTCCTCAGATATTCAACCGATTTATTGGCCGTGTTGTTTATTTTCATTATGTTTTGTTTTGTTTCTTGGGTTCTTTGTGCATTTTACACATTAATCCTCTTTTGGATATATAGCTGGTAGAAATTTTCTCTCGTTGTGCAGGCTCCCTCTTCAGTCAGCTGATGATTTCTTCTGCTATACAGAAGCTTTTTAGTACTATGACTTCTCATTTGTCAAGTATTACCCTCTTTTCCAAGAATCTCATTTACAAAGTCCTTACCTATGTTTACACCATGTATCATATATTTTTCCTTTTCTTCTGCAAGTATTGGAGTTTGGGATTTTATTTGGACATATTTTATCTATTTGGAGCTGATGTTTTTGTGCAGGATGAAAGTTTCATTTCTCAATGTCTTGACATATCAAGTTTTCCACTGTCATTTGTGGAAGATTCTAACTTTTAGCCAATGTATATTTTGGGTATCTATCAAAATTCAAGCATCTGTAATTATTTGGACATAGTTCCATTGATTCTTCTCTATTCCATTAGTATATGTGTCTCTCTTTGTGCCATTTCCATGCATTTCTATTAGCAGGCATCTGTGATCTAATGGGATTGTACATGGCAAAACCTCCAGTGTTTTTCTCTGTATTTGTTTGTCTATCTTTGTGATTTCATATACATTTTAAAATAGTTTTTCTATTTATGTGAAGAAAAGCTGGGATTTATTGACATTACACATATCTGTAAATAGATGGTGGTGGGATGGCCATTTTCACAGCCTTCCTTCTAGCCTCAGGCTCTCATTTTTTTTAGCTATGTTTCCTTCAAAGTTCTCTGAGTGTTGGGAAGGATAATGAAAATGTGTCACTTAGACCAGAGCACTCAACAGTCATTATTGCTCTGCCATTTTACCTGCTGAGTTTGTTCCTCTTCTGATGCTCACGGTAAACAAGCTTCACTGACTAGGGCCGAGAGAAACATTTAATTTATGGGTGCAGACATACATATTTTCAGGGCACATTGACAATATCTAAAGCACACCAGGGGAGTGTGATTTGCCTCCAGTGAATCAGACCTAAAATCCAAAAAGAAAGCAACTGATTATCCCTATAATAGTCAGGCTGAGATAGTATCAGTGAGCATATCCCACCTGGAAATTTAGTGTTGGAGTCTGCTAGGAACACAATAGAGTAAGATCATTGATGACTTTTCTCTGGAAACAATGTATGTATTACATTCCAAACCATGAAGAAGGAGAAGGGAAACTATAGTTAAGTACCAGGGTTTTCTTTCCAAATAACATAACAACTTCAGAAGCAACAGAATTGCCGCCCATTATTTCAGGCCTAAAGTCTTAGGTATTTGGTAGACTGAGATAAATAATAGTCAAGGCAAACTTGTAAAATGAAGAAAAACACACTATCAAAATAGAAATTAATAAAGAAAAGGAAGCTTTTTGAATAAATACAAATCTGTGGCAGAACACATGCCTGGGATGTATGAGGTCCAAGTATTAATCCTTAGTATCATTATTTTTTAAAATGTTCTCATATTTACATTGATGATTTTTTTTGAGAAATCTAGTATACAGGATACTGAAATCAATAAACATTAATCAATTCCCAAAGATATGAACAATTCCATTGACTAAGTGTGGATCATTTTTGGAATGGTGCATGTTAATATGTATTATCAGAAATATCTGAAAAAACATGGAGTATATTATATATTCATCTTACACTTGAGCACACATGAACATGCATTCTATACATGCATTAAATACCAAATGTAGATTCTGCACCTATAACTGAGCCTCTTCTAGCTAATCCGATGATTTTTTTTTTTTTTTTTTTTGGAATTCCAAGTAAATTTGGCAATGAAGATTAACTGACATTCTACTTGTGGGCTCAACCACATGAGTTTTTAAAATCTAAGGTGCAAATTTTTACTTATATAACTTAGTGTCAAACGTAATTTTAGAAGACTCTAGAGATAGTAAAGCTGTGATACGCCACATCTCACTAGTATTCAAGCTGGTCACCTAGTAAGAATTTGGTAAAAATGGGACTACACAGTAATGTACCTGCCAAAAGATGGATGTATTACCTCCCTGTGATCTATTTAACCACATCAACAAGGAACTGCTTAAATAACTTCCATGATGTGTGACATTTTTTATTTGGTTTTATCTCCTAACAATTTTCATTCTCATTGGGAGTTTGGTTCTAGGGAGAGAGAGTATCTCTATTAGATAGGACAATGAAAATTCCATTGACTGGAAATTGAAAAACACCACTTTGCCAAATTATGATCTTTCTTACACTGAGTCAATGTAAAGAAGAAGGTTGCTGACATTTCTATAATGTTTGACATAGGAGGAAATGTTGTTCCTAATGAACAACACTATGAAGAAGCCCTGTTACTGAATTTCTAAGGACTTTTGTAAACTTCGTAGTTGCTCATGAAGAGATAATGCCAGATAGACAAAAATGTGGGATTTCAAAACCCTCTGTAATATATTTGTGGGTCTTCTTTAAAAAGAGGCAACAAAAAGGTAGATTTTATGTCTTTTTTTTTTTTTTTTTTTTTTTTTTTTTTTTTTTTTTT
>BDUI01000049.1:390264-419868 GCA_002335545.1 Apodemus speciosus | reverse complement strand
TTTTTTTTAATGAGTATCTGCTTAGCACTGAGATGAGTCATGTGGACTCAAGAACAGGAACTGAAACGAAGAAAGCAGGCTCTGAGGTTGCCTGCTGTGGGGACTGCAGGCTTCCTTCTCTGAGTCAGGAGAAGGATGACAATATAAAAGCCTACATCTTGGGGCAGACATTGACTTAACTGTGAATTTTTAATATTGGGATTATTTAATTTTAGGATAGATTTATATACAGATTCTGTCTGAATCACATGGGGAATTTCACCCATGGTTCAGAACTAAGATAGGGAAAATTTGTCACTGACTCCAAGTAGAGAGGACAGTGATAATTAGCTGCTATAAACAGGTATTAATTAATAACATCTGTAGCTCCAGGTAGAGAGCTCAATAGATAGATATTATAACAGGTATTAATAAAATTAATGTCTGTGGCTCCAGGCAGAGAGCCAAAGAGATAGATGGTATAACAAGATGTCTGCTTTAGGCAGAGAGCTGAACAGAAAGATGGTATAAAGATATATTGCTCTAATAAGCCTCACAGGTTACTCAAATTCTATCTAATGTGGGCTACATGGGAACCTTGGATTATTATCCTGATTGGCAAAATAGAAAAGGCCTAAGAATAGGCACATATAGTATTTTAGTTTACTTCATTTGTTTTGGATTGTTTTAACTTTCAAAATGCATGTGATGTCGAGTTTTGTGGTTATATTATTCCTCTGGGGGATAGGTCAAAATAAAGGTTTTTCTGGTTACTGGCTCAAAGGTAAGCTGATTTGGGAGAAAGGTGATTAGTGTCGACACACCTTCCAGAGTAATAAGGATTTGATAGAGGGAGACTCCTGGAGAACTAGATTCCAGAGAATTAAACAAAAAAAATTAGGTTATCTTAATGATACTAAAATTTATTTTGAGATTTGTATATTGCAGAATATACAGCCTTGGTGAGTCTCCTTGTCAGACATACTGAACTGACCTGCTTGAACGCCTGATGTTTCGGACTTTCATCAGAATTCACTCAGGGCACAGGCATCAGAGACAATTGTTTGTATGACTTTCTTGAGGCCAACCAACTCCCCATTTTTTCTCCCCTCCCCCCCTCAAAAATATCTCGACGCCCATATTGACCTTGAAGAAGTTGTGAAGAGTCATCGTCCCAGTTCCCTGGGCTTTGGGCTGGAGGTAGTTATTCTAAGGTTGCCTTTCTAGGGAATTTAGAAATGGTCATAATTGGTCCAGGGAGGAAATAGCTAGAATTGATTGTACAGACATAAACTCATTTGGTCGATATCTTCATAATTGTTACTAAGTTGAAGTCATAATTTCTTATTTGGTACAGAATTTAATATAAAAATCAAGGTTTTCACTGGTATAAATTGGTATAAATTTCTTCTATTGATTCAAAAATTTTGTAAGTACAAGGCTTGGACCCAGTCCTTCTATAAATGCCATTATAAACTGATCTGAGATGTTTAAGCCTGTGAGTTAAGGGCCAAATAGCAAATTCATGGCTCTGAGTTTATTGTTAGGGTGTTTTCAGCTATTTTAATTAGAAATAGCTCATTAAAATTAATGGACAACAGTCCAGATTAATTTGCATAGATGGTTGCTTTTCAAAAACATCAGAAATCCACAGATATGTTATTTAATGTTATTTATTCACTTGTTATTGAGACAAATCTGCTCCTAACAGCTTCCCATGCATGGATTAAAAGAAGCAAGTTAGCATCTTACCTCCAGGTGAGGTTGTACATTGTGGCTAGGTGGCGACTAGGGAGAAATTACCTATTCTCTCTTGCAGACCTGTACTGTTCTTAAAAGGACAAAATTTACAGGTTAGGAGAGCTTATTCCTGCCTAGACATAATAGGCTAGTCCTTAATGACTCCTGTTTTTCAAAGGTCTGTCAGATTATCCTGGGCCAGAAGGCTGAAGACAGGTTCCAAATTCCTGACTTACTGGGGCTATACAGGTAGACAGCTGTCTCTACAACTTCTCTCAGATCTGGAAGCTGGGTTAGACTTCCTATATCTTCAGATAATGTTGGTCATTCTTGGGTTTCTGACAGAGTTGAAAGACTACTTATAGTCTCATAGCCAACCCAGGCTATTTAACATTGAGAGAAGAGATTTGAAAGGATGGTTTTCAGATGGCATATAATTTAATGCCAGGATACATGTCACGTTTAGAATTATACGTCTTTAGGATACTTGACAGTGTTCTATTTTATTGACAAAAATGAGGGGCTGGGCATTAGGTCTATTTCAAAATTACAAAATGGTATTAGCTGTGCTCAATTTATATTTGTGAGAAAAGTTTTATTTTTATTAGAGCAGAAAGAGAGAAGTGTTGTGGGTGGCCCTGGTGATGCCTGTATTTTGATGTGAATTCCACTTTCACAGGAGGGACTGTCTGGACTGAGGAATGAGTCATGTAATCAGCTGACTTCTTGTGAAACTTCCCTTGAATGAATAATGGGACTAATCACTGGGAGGGTAGGTAGGACTTCCAGGTTGGATGGAGGGAGAAAGGAAGCGGAGGGGGGGGGGTTAGGGGCTTTTTGGACAGATAGGGAGGACAAGATATAGTTGCTAAAGTCCCCTGGATTCTATGGTGGATCCTCCAGGATTCTCCACCTGAGGATTTAGATTTAATATGGCTTAAAAGTTTAGGATTTTAGTTGTTGCATCCAGAGATTGAGTTACCACTGTTTCAGAATAAAAAAGAAAAAGAAGATATAAGCATTGCTCAAACTTTCCAGTTTCTACTTTTCTGAATAGTCAAAATCAGCCAGAATCTGAACATTGGGTAATATTTTTGAAACTTTCTCACAAAAATCACTACACCCCAAAGTTGTAATAATCTAATATTCTGTCATTTATTCCCAAAATTTTACCTGTGCTCACATAGAGTTTAGATAAACTACCAATAATTTTTAAATATTTGTGGCCATATTTGAGTGATTTGCATATGGGACTTCACTTGCTGTAGTTTAAGATTTCTTCTTCTTTCCCTTTTTTCTTTGTTTTTTGTTTTTTCTTTGTTCCTTTGTTTCTTCATTCTGTCCTTCCATACTTCCTTTCTATGTTCCTTCCTTTCTTACTTTTCTATCTTGTTTGCTAACAATCAATACTTTCACGTGTGATTTCAATGAGCATCTATATACACCTTATTTTATATAGCAAATTATACAATAACTTAAAAGTCAATATATCAATTGGGAGTTTTGATACACAATCTTTAGCTCTACTTTAGGAGTCAATTATGTTCCTACAAAACTATCTATAAAAGATGCGTTTTAAGGCACATAAAGCTATGTGAGCAAATATTGTATTTAAGGAAAACATTTATCATATAGAGAATGTAGAAACATGCTTATAATACTAATAAATACAAAAGGTAGAAATAAAAATACAATTCAAACTGCATCAACTGTTCATATTTTAAAATTTAGTAAACTCTACAAACAAATATGGGCGAGAGAATGATAAGTATTTCTATACAACAGTCAGAGAGGAAAAATATCTCACTGAAGTATATTTCACATTTTTGCAAAATTACTTTAGACTCTGAAGTTACCAACCAGGTGAAATTTCTCATTAAAAGTATTGTTCACACTTGAATCATACATAATTAAATATTGTATGTAGTATTTTCTGTTATTGATTCTTTGGGTAACTTGACAGATTCTCTGTTCTTCCTTTGACTTGTATAACTTGGGAAGCAACTGCAACTTTAAGAAGAATTAAATTGCATACAACAACCAGTTGTTTGTTATTGCCATATTCTGTGTTTGTAATCAGTTCATAAGCACTCTGATGTAGAGGTACTCATCTCTATGCTCAGATGAGAGAGTAAGGTCAGTCTGGGCTACACAGTGAGACTATGTCTCAAGAAAGAGACAAACAAACAAAAGGAATCTATAAAGTTAGTATCATTGATATGATCACAACTGAAACATAAAAATGTATAAGCAGTGGCAATAGGGTGGGCAGATTATGTAAATAAGACTTCCTGACTTTGTCTCAAGCTACTTCTAAATATTCCATGCATTGCTTTCTGTAAAGACATTTTACTTCATACATTGTATTTAATGTGTATACTTGGGTTCTCATTCAAGTCTTTATTCAAACTGAAAAATGTCAAAGCTGTAAAAATAGTAATGTCTCCTTTATGCATTAGCTCAAAGAAATTCATTTAAAAGTTTTGTTTTTTATCTTATATCAAATAGCAAAGCTCTGGAAATACTACATAACAGAGAAACCCACCAGAATTGTGGAAGAACTCCCAATAGAGTATCAACAAGGGACTATGCTATCAAATTTTGATAATTTCAAGCAGCATACATGTGGGGAAAGAACAGTATTGGCGTGTAGAATGTTATAGTAAAGTGGAAAATGTATTAACAGGCTCACAAAACATATTAATACATCTCTAAAATCTCATTTTCTCTTTTAATCATCAATGTAACCATTTATACACAAATATAAGGCATTTAAAATACAAAATTAATGACTTATAAAAAATATTTTCAAAGTAGAAAAATAAGCTTCAAGAGAAGGAAAAATATTTTCAAGAAGGAATGGAACTTTTCAACAAGTAGAGAGGAGGATGTTAACATGTATCTCCACCAGAGGGCAGCATTGAAACGCTGTACATCTGCAAAATGTAATGGGAGAACCTTTTAAGCAATTATCTCTCTCAAATACTTTATTTTCACTCTTAAATGTGGTTAAAAGGTTATTTATTTGTAGTTGATAAATAATACATTTTGTAAATATTCCAAAGGTTTTTATCGCTTAAATTGGGGGGAAAAAGTTAAAAATTCATAACATATATGGATGTCCTCAGATGCATCATTGAAGGTCAAAGAATACTTTCTTAACTTGATGCTCCACATTGTAGATTCATTCGATCAAATTCTACAACTTTCCCCTACCCAGGCTTCTGCAAACTCATTTCTGAGAACTGTGACTAGCCCTGCAAGAAATACAACTGAAATGACCAATCTTGTACTTAGGAATTTTAAGTCTATGTCTAAATGAATCTGAGTATGAGGGCGGTTAAGGTAAGATTTGGTCTCAAAATCATGGTCAAATCTAAATGGACTATATAAAAACTATGTAATTTCAGAGATAGTATACTGTAGTCAAACAATAAAGCAATGTATTTGATAAATTAGCATATATAAATATATTACAACATATATATGACTTAAGGTATGTAATTATAATATGAGTGTATGTGATTATGTACATAACATAACTATGATATACAATGAAATGATGTAATTATAATATCAAAAGTATGTTTCAGCATAGGAAAAATAAATATGGTTATGTTTCCTATTCTGTAGCCAGGAGAAAATACTTATGGAAGTATGAATTACTATCTAGTCCTTATATAAATTTTTGATATGCCGTGAAGACCTGCTCAAGCACAACAATAATCATTTGATACTTGGAGGTTAAAAGCAAAAAGCAAAAAACAAAAAACAAAAGTAAGAAGAAATGGACCAAATGCAATCTGTACTCACAGTATTTGACGATTAAAACTTTCAAAATATTTGCTTACAATATAAGCAAAATAGATGTGACAACATAGAACAGAAGAGAACACAATAAAAGCATACCAGAAGACACATTGAGACAACTATGTTTCTAGAAACTAAATTGTGAGCTTCAGAACAACAGGTAATGCTCTGGGTCTAAGGGAGAGAGAAGACTGACTGGAGAAAAGGTCAGTGTGTCTGCATAATATGTGAGCAACTCAATGCACAGTTTTAGTTAATTACCAATTGCAAAATGTACTGTGCAGTAACAGTAGGCTCAACAGTTTCCATCCACATTGAAGACTCTTGGGCTCAAAGACTGAGGTAGAAGAGAATGCAAAAAGACTGAAAATTTTGTATAATTTTAATATTCAGGTTATTTTAATATTTTTGTTAACTCTTAACAGCTTAGTTTTTCTCTGATAGTTTCATTTTTTTCACTTCATTATCTTTTTTTACTCTGAGTATGATTATTTTCAACACAGCAAATTATAGATCTTGAGAATTGATTTTGTGTGGTGATTCTATTTTTACCTTCAACCGAATTATGTTTTTGGTGCATATTATGTGCTAAGTTTATTTAATGTCATATACAATGTCAAAATATCAAAAGACCATATATAAAATATATTTGCAACAGTACAAAATCCCTACTCTTGTTTTCATGAGCTTTGTGCTATTTTCACTCAAAAAATATTTAAAGAACTAGAGTTTTAGGCTTGGATTGAGGGTTAAATATTCAAGCACTCTCTCTGTCTGTGTCTGTGTCTGTGTGTGTGTCTGTGTCTGTGTCTCTCTCTCTCTCTCTCTCTCTCTCTCTCTCTCTCTCTCTCTCTCTCTCTCCCTCAATATTTCCCAGTTGTAAATCCCTAGTTAATTCCCATCTGCTACAGAAAGACGCTTCTCTGATGAGGGTTGTGTCCTGCACTGGTCTATAGGTATAGTTTGCAGTACAAGTCATTTTATTGCTGTGTTCCTTTTGCAGAATAACAGTATTATACTTTCCTAAATGCCCCTGACATATATCTCAAATTCTAGGCAACTTTAACAAGGTTATATATAGGTTCCATATCATGGAGTAGGCATGATTATGTACAATCAAAAACTGGTTGGTTACTCACATAAGAATTTTGCCACTATTGTGCCAGTGTGTCTTGCAGGCAGACTAATAATTAGTTTCATTTCACGACAAACTCTGAAACCTACAACAGATAATCAATTGAAGAATAAACTAAAAGAGATACCAATTATTGATGTTTCAGGGAAGATTTTACAAAGAAGTAAAAATAATGTATGATTAAAAAAATACTTTTGTTTTTAAATGGGAAACAAGCAGGACAGGGAGGTGTTACTAATAAATAATATCAAATAATTAATAAAAAGACAATACCAATACTTCTAATATTATTCTATGAAATGAAAATTGAATAGAGGCTACCATATGTTCCACTTAGCCCAACATGGCATCAGATATCTAATTCCAAAAAGAAATAAAAGTACAACAAAGTAGAAGGAAGCTATGGAATGTCATCTGTTTAACATGGAAGCAAAATTGTATTTTATATACCCATAAAGTACTGTCGTGAATGTATTTTTCTATTAAACTAATAAAATTTATTTTAAAATGTACAACTCAGAATTGATATTTTTAAGTCATCAAAATAATATATAATAGTTCAATGCCTCTTAAATATACATGCTATCTTCTGATGCTAAAAGTAATATGTACTCAACAAGTTTTTAAAATCTCTTTGGAACATTAAACATGATAGAAGAAGAAAAAAATTCTCTGATGACGTCCTCCATGAAGGAATTTGAGACAAGTTCCCAATTAGGAAGAAACCGTTCCACCTACAAAAGAGAATACATACGGTAACTGTGGCTTCATAGAACAAATTGGGTAGTGCTCCTTCTGTTTCTATTTTGTCTTCTTTGAAGGTCTGATAGAATTCTGCACTAAACCCATCTGGTCCTGGGCTTTTTTGGGGGGGGAGACTTTTAATGACCTCTTCTATTCTTTAGTGGGTATGGAACTGTTTAAATGGTTTATCTGATCCTGATTTCACTTTTGTATTTGGTACAAAAAGAAACTGGAGAGAGCATACACCAGCAACTTGTCAGCACACCTGAAAGCTCTAGAGCAAAAAGAAGCAAATACACCACCCAAGAGGAGTAGACAGCAGGAACTAATCAAACTCAGGGCTGAAATCAACCAAGTAGAAACAAAAAACTATTCAAAGAATCAACAAAACTAGGAGCTTGTTCTTTGAGAAAATCAACAAAATAGATAAACCCTTAGCCATACAAACCAGAGGGCACGGAGATATTATCCAAATTAACAAAATCAGAAATGAAAAGGGAGATAAAACAACAGAAACTGAGGAAATTCAAAAAATCATCAGATCCTATTACACAAGCCTATATTCAACAAAATTTGAAAATCTGGATGAAATGGACAATTTTCTAGACATATACCAAATACTAAAACTTCATACAGGAGAAATAATTCTTTAGGCTTAAGACTCCAGGGTTCAGCCTTGGAGGAGAACAGTATGAGTTTGGGAGTGTGTGGAAAAGGAGGCTCTGTACCTTGTGGCTGACAAGAAAGCAGAGACTGTGGTCACAGGAAGGAGTCATAGCAATACAAAACCTCCAGAAACACTTTGCATGATTCACTTCCATTGCCTTCTACATTGGTGAGGTAGAACTCTTTGGACGATTATGCCTTGTCCAAAGACCAAATGAACTTAATAGATCAAAGTTAACTGCATATTTAATTTAGTAGCAGTTAATTGCCTATGAAAACACTTTCAAATATTCATACCAAAGTGTGAATTACTAGTCTGTTTTCTTATTTTTTTAGTCTCTTTTCATATTCTTTGGTATGATCAAATAGGTAATCAAGATTAGACATAATACTTAATAAATTTCTTAGTTGTGATCGATACTGGATGTGAAATTTTTGAAGATAGGTTAAATGTTATAGACCAGAGGACTCTCTCTGTGCCATTTAGGATCAAGTCAAATGGAACTTTAGGGAAACAAAGATATGTTCTGTTTTATGTATGTACTAAAGGATTCTTCATATCTGCTTCTGTCTCTGGTGCTTTTAATGAAATATCATTTAATGTCACTTGACTCAGAAATGCTGTCTCTGATCTGTAATAGCAGGACTCATTCCTGTCTAATAACAGTACCCTAAGCATGATTTAAAATGAAGGCTTCTAATTTTCTGAGATTAATGTGGGCTCTATGGGGTTGTCTGACATTTGGCTCATTATTGCTAATTTTGAAATTAATGGGTCCTCAAGGCTAAAGGTAAACAGAAAGGAAAGGAAATACATGTTCTCTGTTGTATACTAATATACAGTGGTTTCATTTCTTTGTAGTTATGTGTATGTGTGCGTGTGTGTATGTGCAGGTACACACCCACGTATGGGTGCTCCAGTGTGTATGTGTACATGTGTATGTGCATGTGTGTGTGTCCCTTTACTTGAGCCCTTACACACTACACAATTTATAAACTCATAAGTTATTTGAAAGTTTTAGCAAACAACAAAGATTCATTTAATCTACAATGCTCTAATGAAACATAAACTTGTGAGTATCTCAAGGAATGTCTATGTGATTTTACTTGGATGAGTTTACACATGATAGAGCTATGATATTGATCCAAGGTGAAATACAATAAAGTTATAATTACTACATCAAATTTAGAACTGGGGTAAGATTTCAGCACAGAGTGATTATATGAGATGAATTATCAACAACTTCAGTCGGCTTTCTTGAGCCATATCTGGAAAAATGAAGGGGTTCATCAGAGAATATAATAGCTGACATATAATTGAAAATTTATTGATGGTGTGTAAAGCATGAAGACTTAAGTTTGCTCCTTAGTACCAATAAAAAAATGTCTGGCATGTTGGCACAGAATCATAATTTTAGCTTTAGAATGGTAGATACATTTGGATCCTGAATAGATTCTGGCCCTACAGCTTGTCTACTGGTGATTTCCAATTCTGTGAAATCCTGTTTGAAAAACAAGGCTGATAGTTCCCTAAGGTATGACAGACACCTTGATTCACAGCTTGCCTTCTTGAGAGTGCATACACATGTCAATCACACACACACACACACACACACACACACACACACACACACACACACACAGGCACATACAAATAAATTAGAAATAAACCTTTAAAACTTGTAAAATGATTTCCCTAATAATATTGCCAGTGTGGAAAATATAATAGTAACATAAGTTAAATGTACATATAACGTATATACATATTTAGCATTTTCTTTAATGTAGTACTAATTTCTTGCTGATCAGAAGAATATCTTCTTTATCTTTCTGTTTTCCTGGGATTGGAGTTTTATGTTTATTATATTCACAAAATGATAAACTGGAATAATTATATTTTAAATAAACTATTTTGGTTCAGTTTTGTCAATGATGGCACATAATATATTGTTAAAGTTTATAATTATTAACAGATGGGGAATTTGTAAACTACCAAAGTACAGCATCGCTATCATCTATCATATATAAAATGGTAATCTAGGGCCAGAGCAAACATTTGTAAATAGTGTTACAAATACAACTGTTTCTTTATTATAGACTTATCAAGTTTAATTCTTTTTAACTATTAACTTGCAATCCTATGAATTTGATGTTTATGTTACTAAGTGAGAACTATCCTTAAAATTTTTAGTACTATATCATTTACATTTTTAAACAGAATCAATATTGGCTAATGTTCCTATTATCGCTTCTTGAGAACTGAATGTTTATTGAAAAAGTAATCTATATTCTCATTGCTTTATTAGTATGGTTTCAACTAAATTAAATTCTGTTTGTGGATCTAAATTCCAACTCAAATTAGTTTATAGAAAACAGGAAATTTGTTCCAATGTTTGTTGATTATCATCAGCATTGGATAATCTATTGATGAGAGTGGATTATTGATAGCACCTACTCTCCTGTTCATCCTGAAGTAGTTGTTTTAAGAAAATATGCTTGTCCGTACTTCATCTGCACATTTTAAGCATTGAAATATACTCCCAATAGAGTTTATTTTTGTTAATATCACCTGATATTATTTATCTCCTCAAAAGTATTCTGACTTAAATTACATTTGTCATGCAATTTTAGCACTATGCTTTCTATTTTAATCAATTTATTTTTGGAATGTTCTTTCCTTCTTTTCACACTACAAGATAGGTTTTCTTTCCCAGTATGTGGGGTGGGGGTTTGGGGTGTGGGTGAATGTTCCTTGTAGACAACGTATAGATGGGTCATTTTCATCTAGTCTCCTAGATTGCTCATTCGTGATTGTTTCCTTGAATTGAGATTTACCTGTTAGTTATTAGTGATACATATTAATTTCTGACATTTTATTTTGTAAAGTTTAATACTTCCCAAATTCTCATTTACTTACTTATAATTCCCAGGTGATTTCTCAGCTCTGATGCTTTGTAGGTATGTGGTTTGTGAATGTGTTCATGTGTGAGAGTGTGATGTGTGTGTGTGTGTGTGTGTGTGTGTGTGTGTGTGTGTGTGTGTTGGTNTGTGTGTGTGTGTGTGTGTGTGTGTGTGTGTGTGTGTGTGTTGGTTTCCCTTGAATGTGCACACTTTTTCAATATCTTTGTAAGGGTGCTGTAGTTATCCTGGATATTTTTTAACCGTGTGTTTATTTTTGACATTTTTCTTTTGGTTGTCAGTTGTAAGGTAAAGTTTTACTAATGTTGAAATCAGAGTTAAGAAGTTACATATAGGTATATAGTGATATTCTGATTTTATCCTTCATTTGTGATTTGGTGCTTCTTTTAAAATCTTTCTATATTCATTTTTTCATTTACTATAGAAACACATGGAAAGGTACATTAGTAGTCTATGATGTCCTACTGAAATTTTCTGCATTTAGGAAATTTTCTGGTATGATTTATTAAATATATATTCTATGCATCCTTATGTGGCATATCTGCTCCCTCTGTGCCCAGAATCTGTAGCTTTATTTTGTGGAGTAGTATTTCTTTCACATAGTGTGATCAGCCTTTCTTGCACATTGTCATTAGCCCTCTTCTTATTCCTCTGTCGATCAATTCTGCCCTGCCACTGATGCTTCCAATTAATGTTTTCCTTACTAAGCTGTTTATTTCCAAACTTTCAATTTTATTTTTGCAATATTTGCCTGTACTGAATTCTTCATTCATATCTTCCATTGATTTGTTTATTTCATTTAATTGCTCATCTATGCTCTCTTGAAGTTCATCCAGGATCTTATGGGTGACTTTTGGTTGTTGTTTTGTTTTCTATGTTGAAAACCCTTATAATTATCACTTGAATTCCTTGTTGTCAATTTCATTTAGTTCAGTTTCTTTGACTCCATTGGTCAGGAGTAGTAGTTTTGCAGGATTTTGCTTGCCTGTTTTATGTTTCTTGTGCATCTCTGTTGGAGCATATACAAATGTGATTAGGCTACAAGTTGGATTCCTTGTTAATTTTCTGTGTTATTGTAGTGGAAATGTGTGCGAGGTTAACTAAAATCTATGTTGCAACCAAATTGGACGCTCATTTTCCACAACTAGTAGTGCAGTTTAGTTGTTAAACCTCCATTTCACATGCTTGGGGCATATGTCTGTAGGAAACCGTACTCTGTGTGGAAAAACTCTACTGAAGCAACTACAACTGATTGAAAATCCTACTATTAATACATAAAAATAGCCAATGTAAATCAAACTCCCCTACCATTACATTTTTTTAAGGAAATAAAGAGTTAAGACAGTATGGGGTATATGAAGATCTCAGTTACTATGGGTTGACAAAAAACATCATCAAGGTAAGGCTGGTAAGCTTTAGAGGAGAAAAGAATAATGAAAATCAAATATAAAGAGAAGGAGCAAAAATGAAAAGAGAGGCAAGGCATCTTCAACTTAAATAATAAAGAAATGCATTTGTCAATCTAAAACAAAACTTGCTCTTTTCATCAGAGTTTCTATTTCTGAATAAACATCGTGATCAAGAAGCAAGTTGGGGAGGAAAAGGGTTTATTCAGCTTACACTTCCACATTGCTGTTTATCACCAAAGGAGGTCAGGACTGGAACAGGAGCAGGAGCAGGTCAGGAAGCAGGAGCTGATGCACAGACCATGGAAGGATGTTCCTTACTGGCTTGCTTCCCCTGGCTTGCTCAGCCTGCTCTCTTAGAGAACCCAGGACTACCAGCCCAGGGATGGTAGCACCCACAAGGGGTCCTCCGTCCTTGATCACTAACTGAGAAAATGCCCACAGCTGGATCTCAACTGAGTTCCTTTCTCAGTGATAACTCCAGCTTATGTCAAGTTGACACACAAAACCAGCCAGTGCACTTTTCTGTGTCTGCACAAGCATAGGAAAACCCTCAATTACAAGATACCCATCGTTCATCAGAACAGCTTCTATGAAACACTGTTATTTTAGTAGACAATAAGACACAACAAAGCTGGACCACTAAATCCAAGCAGTATTTTTTGTTTTTGTTTTTGTTTTTGTTTTTGTTTTTTATGTCTCCTCTCATGGTCCCTCCACAGATTCACGCCCCTTTCCCCTTCCCTGTCTCCTATGAGAGAGTGGGGACCCCTCAAGCAGGTTTTAAACCAAAAAATATACAAGTGACGGAAAGAGAAATGAGTAGATATATAGCACCTGTGAGCATTCCCTTTCCTAGGAGCAGGCTCTAAGCTTTTCTTGTTTGGTAGTTTTGAATGTGAGATCTTTCCCTGATGATCTTTCATGTAAAAACTCTGCCTCTTAAGTATGGGCACAGGTGCCAGACCTTTCTGTGTGTGATATACTACAGTCTATGGCTCAGACCACATTTCCACCTCATAGAAAACTAAGTGTTTTTGACTTCAAGATAGCCACTCTTTCCCCAACCCTAACTCTCACCTCCCTCCCACCCACACACACACACACAACACTAAACAAAGCTACAATCATTCCAAGCCAAAGCTTCATAGTAAAGCTATGGGATATTTGAGATCTCAGAGTGAACATTTTAGAGATCTGAGCAGCCTAGAGGGTGACTTGGAGAGTTGTCACCATTCTGATCAAGTGCCTGGAAGAGTGTTTTTTTCTCTGCATCCCTACTTCAATTCCTATTGCAGTGGTCTGCGTGCAACATTAAACTTTTGTTTAATTCATATTCTCATCCTTTCCCTCCTCCTTTCTTCATCTCTCATCCCTCTCCCTTCTCTTTTTACTTATACCCAGAAACTAACACCCCAATTATATGGAAAAATGAAATGCTTTATGATCATTTTGTTGTTGTTGTTGTTTTATATAGAATTATAATTGATTGCAGCTGTATAGGTCCTTTGGTCCTGCTAGTGATGTTTTAATGGAAATACTTTCTCTTGTATACAGACTATGCTACTATTCAAAACAATCCTTCTTTGGTCATTTCGACTCTCTTATCTGGTATTGTAACATTGGGGTCCAGACTTTGTGCCTTCTATTCATTTAATATTAAAGACTTGTCCACATACCACTTCTGGGGATTAAACATATGGTAAATGCAGTATTGAAGAGCCTAATTCATTTCTGTCTTTGTAGAACTATTGAAGAAACTTATATAGGATTACCAAAACATAAGCTGACATCCTTGATACGGTCTTGTGTGGATTACAGTCCATTCCTGGGTTTTTGAGATTACTGAGTCTCTGAAGTGATGGACAGTGTACACTGATTCAGAAGGTCTTCAGACACTTGGGGCATGCAGATAGTAGCTGTCTACAGATATTTCAATATCATTAGGTAAATGTACCTTTCACCCCCTGTATGTGGTACATTTTATTTTCTTTTGCCTCCTAACAATATATGCTAAAGAGGAAAAGGATATAGTTACCTGGATTTTATGACAGGATTTTACTTGAAGTACCTTTACTTGAAGTACCTTGAAGGACCTTCAAGTTCCTGTGTTGCATTAGCATCATTAAACATGCCCCAAATTTATTGTATTTTGTGATCTATAAACTTCATTTATATTGGTGTTGTTTTGCTTTATTTTCAAGCAAACACATCAGTCCAATGATGAAACAGATAAAACAATCTGTTTAATATGCAATCATGACAATCATCTGGTTTTGCTTAGCATTTGAGTACTTCCTGAGAGGGTAGCACATTGCTGGTGAGCACTCATAGAAACTCTCCTCACATTTTTCCTGGCCCTCATGCATAAGCCAGGGCCAAGCAAAGCTAAGTGACTTCCACAAAGCTGTAGTAATAGTAGTAAGCAATAGGATTTTGACTCAGGCTATGCTGAAAGAAATTGATATACTCTTGTTGTTGTCTAGAAACACATATTTACTTTGTTGTTGTTATTATTATTTTGGCGAACTTCCTTTATGAGTAATGAATCTACATTAGTCCTGTACCTCCTTACTCACAACTCCTCCATATATATCCATATGTCATATATATATATATATATATATATATATNCTTGAAGGTTCTGGTCACACCCATTTGTTCCTCTTCAGCCCTGAAGGAAGAGCTACTCTCCTATAATTTCCATAAGCCTGCTTACAATTGGGGAAGTTACTTAAGAATTCACATGAAAAAAAATGGATGGAACTAGAGTCCATCATGTTTAGTCAAATAAGCAAGACACAAAAGCATTGTTTCACATCTTTTAGGGTAACAAAAACAACAAAAAAGAAAGCATGTGTGTGTATGTGTGGGAAAAAGTAAATGTATGTATGGGTAATAAGCGGGTAGATATTATTAAAAATTTCTTCTATACATTTGCAAAACTGTCCTAATAAATCCATTTTATTGTGTACTTAAAATACATTATTCATATTCATATTCTTAACTAATCAGACATAGTCTAAGAAAAGAAACAAACAACCCAAGAAAAGCCACAATGGGCACTGTGTTCCAGGCCTTTGATGCCTGCTCAAACCCTATCTTCAGAGTTGCTAATAATTCAGGAAAACAAAAGAAACACAAGCCTCATATTGGACATGAACTCACTCCCCAATTTTACTGTTATCAACAATATAAAAATGACTCACTATTGACGTCTGACATGTTTATGTGTAAAATTGACTTAGTCAATGATATAAAATTATTGTTTGTATTGGTTAGCTAGATAAGGAGCAGAAATTGATACCATCAAACTGTAACTCATTATACTTATGATGACTCCGTTTACTGAATAATGTTATCCATTCCCAACAATTCAGTTCTGGTCATGAGATTACACTTTGCTTCTTTACTAAATAAACCTGCTTTACTTTTTCCTTATTTTCCTTTGAGGTTTTAATCAAAATGATCTTCTTTACCTTCAAATATTGTACATCAAATACAATAAATTTCATGTATTACACATTTACTTCTGAGAGTAAAATTATTATAGAATTTGGTTTTAAAATATTCTCATTTATATTTGCATTTGACGTTTAAAATATTATTGGAAAATTGCAACCATATAGAAAATTAGTGAAAACTTGTAAGCTTTGAAAATATCTGTTTATAAGTCATTTTTTTCATTCRAGTATATTTTCTATGATGACTTTTTCCATAATGATTTACTTATGCAATAATTCTTGTTAATTGTCCCTAACCAAGTTGGAAAAAATCATGACAGCTACACTTCTGTGGATAGTTGATTTTTTTTCCATAACATGCACAAACTAGTCTGTTCCTACAATTGTCCTTAAAAATGCAATGGAAATTCAGGCTGTCCTTTGACAGCAGTTAAGGGGTTATTACAGTGGTTTCATAAACATATCTGAATTACCTGTATACCAATCTCACAACCTTTGGAATCTTACCCTTAGAACCTAGCTACTATGTTGCAAGGAAGTCATGAATACTGAATAAAAAAAGGTACCCAAAGTCTCAGTATTGGTTTGCCGTTTTTAATTTTTCAAGCCAAGCCATGTGAGTAAGCCATTTTTTTTTCAAGAAAGTCCTTTGATTCCTTTGTTAATCTACCCAAGCTAATGGCATATAAGGCAGAAACAGGATGTCCATATGAGTGCTGAATTTTTAAGTTAAATATTAAAAATATTTGCTGGTTATTATTTGTTATTAACTGTGAAACTTAAGAAATTGTTTGGGCATGAATTGTTATGAGTGATTTGGTTTCATCCAACTCTATGAGCTTTCCTGTAAAAAAAAAAAAAAAAAAAAAAAAAACTTCCAGATGCAACTAGTTCATCACTTCTTCATGTACCAAAATATTATTTTCATAGCTACATCTCAGTGYWTTATATATATATATATATATATATATGTGTGTGTGTGTGTGTGTGTGTGTGTGTGTGTGTGTCAATACATAACACAGAGATTGTACTAGTGCATCTTCCAAAGGATCTGAGCTTACTTAGATAATAGGCCTTTCAATTTGTAACAGTTTATGTTAATAACATCTAACAAAGGTGGTAAGAAAGCCTGTAGAGACCATATCCAGATGTCCGGCAAGGGCTCCCACTGGGGGATGGGGCTGTCCACTCCTCTCCCAATTTTTAACCCAGAATTGTTTCTGTCTAGCAGAAATACAGGGACAAGGTGTGGAGAAGAGACTGAAGGAAAGGCCATCCAGAGACTGCACCACCTGGAATTCATCCCATATACAGACACTTAACCCAGACACTATTGCTGATGCCAAGAAGTACTTGCTGACAGAAGCCTGGTATAGCTGTCTCCTGAGAGGCTCTGCGAGAGCCTGACAAATACAGATGCGGATGCTCACAGCTAACCACTGGACTGAACACAGGGACCCCAATGGACGATTTATTGAAAGAACTGTAGGAGCTGAAGGGGTTTGCAACCCTATAGGAAGAATAACAATACCAACCAACCAGACCCACATGAGCTTCCAGGGACTAAACCACCAACCAAAGAGGACCCATGGCTCCAGCTGCATATGTAGCAGAGGATGACCTTATCTGGCATCAATGGGAGGAGAGACCCTTGGTACTGTAAAGGACCGATGCCCCTAGGTCGGGGAATGCCAGGGCACTGAGGTGGGAGGGATAGGTGGGTGAGGGAGCACCCTTATAGAGCAGCCCAAGGGGGGCATGAGACAAGGGGCTTGTGGATGGGAGACCAGGAAAGGGGAAATCGTTTGAAATGTAAATAAACACATTTACATTTCAAATATCCAATACCCAATAAGTACCCAAGAAAAATTTTTTAAAAAAGAGCATATTAGCCAGTTGACTAACAATTTGACTTTTAATATCTGCCTATATGAAATCTGACAAAGCGAACATTTTCTTTTTGAACCATGTTTTCCCTATGCATTTATTTCCTGACTTAATTTGAGTGGAAGTGACTTTCTTTTGTAACATTTTTTTCTTTTGTCCCTCATAGTTTATTCAAATGAAATACCATTACCATGACTTAGGTAAGTGTTACAATTTTTCAAAGATCACAAGGATAATTAGTGGGAAAAGATAAAACTAATTATGTTCAGGACCAGAATGTGGCCCATAAATCACAAACCACCTCTCCTATAGTACAATGTGCCGCAGTTGGCCTTAGCTGGTAATTTGTTTAGATTTCCAAAACATGAAAGTTCAACGAAGTTGATAATAAAATAAAATCTCTGATCTTACTCTTTAGAAAACCAACCCTATGATATCGATCCATTTTCTTTACAAAATTGTGTATCTTGTCATTGAAGTACTAGCAAGCCTAAGAATTTTTGTTGAGGACATTTTTTATTGATTTATAAGGGGCTGAATATGTGTAGTCTCCTAAAAGCATAGTAAAAGACAGATCATAAGTTTATTTCTTGCATTAAATGTGACCTTTTACCTACATAAATTTATAAGTACACATTTTATCGTGACATTGTATAAATGTTATGTGCAGTTTTGCAGACAAGGCTTGTTGACATCAGTACTATGTGTTAAATATTGTTGGCCCTCTACTTAGCTAGTTAATATAATTTGACAAATTGCATATAACTGCCATTCATCACTACATAATTTTGATAAAGTTACCTGTGTTCACATAAATTACATTCTCCAAACCATCTCTTTTCTTGTTATATATTTCACTTTATTGTGCAGTTTGTGATATATAGAGTAAAACACGCAGTTTTCACTATCTTGTTTGGGTTTTGTATCACAAATTACCTTTTGTGGCATATACGATGTCTTACAACCTTTGGAGGATTTTCTTTGCCTGAAAATTAATCATTTTTCTCCCAGAAAGAATTTTATGCTAAGCCTATCAGGTTGTTTTAACTGTTGCTTGGTGCACTTTCTATCTTATTAAATGTGAGTCATGGCCATCTACACATGGTGATGATGAAATAATTTCAAGGCTGTAGTTAATAAACCATGTTTTTCCTATCACTTTGAGTGTAAGTGAATTCCAAAAGTCTACAGGAGCTGATTCATGAAGATATTTGCCCACAATCTTCCAACAATATGGGGAAAGTAAAAGCAGAAAATAAGAAAAACTTGTTTTGTTTCTATCATGTTGACAAGAAAAATGGTTTTAATTTAAATCTTTTCTTTTCGAGCTCTTATACACATCTGTAGTTATAGTCTGTATAAGGTAAAAGCTATACTACAAAAGAGTAAAATACTTTAGAATTTTAAGTGGTTTTCTTGAATATTTAAATAATCCTGTTTCATTTACTAATTTAATTTTCATTATTACAAAGTATGTCATTTCTATGATAATTCTTTATATATGGTATACCTACGTGCAGGAAGAAAAGTTGATAATAAATAACAGAGTAAAGCCAGCATGACTTTCTCAAATAATAAACTCTGATTATTCTCAGAAAAAAATTAAATTTCTTAAGAAACAAAACCAAGAAAAGACGATAAATAAGATCCACAATTGAGCTTCAATTTGGACCAACAATAATTAGATATCATACATAAATCTCAAGAGGACACCATCCAGAGAGATTAACAAAAATAATTTTGGAACATAATCAAAGAAACAAGCATGACTCTCAGACTGCGAATGGTGTACAGTCATAGTGAACAACACACAACTCAGTTCTTATTTTTTTTAACTTCTACAACTCCTCACTGCAATTTTAGTTCAGTGCTAAGATTGCAAATCTCCCACAAGGTGACCCATGAATGTGTTTTCTACCTGGGAATTGAGTCCAGCATGTCTTTCAAGGTAGGTAAGAACTAAACAAATTGGGCATATCCCAGACATCAATTAGAAATTTAGTTTTTATTTTTTTCATACATAAGGGAAGTGTTACTAATTGGAAACATGTTTGTGTTTTAAAGCTCAGCACTGTGACCTCTTTTCTGACCTGATGATTTGTCAAAACAACCACCAGGCCTTTGGTAGAAAAAAATATTAGAAATATTCAGTATACATTTAGAATGAAGAAATATGAATTTTTCTCTCTTTATCTTGTTTCAAAGAAGAATTTTTTGTTGTTGTTGTTATTGCTTAATGGCAATTTGGAAATCCCCTTGTATTATCTCAAAAAATAATTAGACATGTACTTCGGCAGAGGATTCATGATTTCAAACAAGAGAAGATAAAGGTGGATGGGATTCCTGAAGTTGGTTCAATCTTATCTTTAAAACAGTATTGTGTGACGCTTAAGTTTTGGATCCAGAGTTTTTCCCAGTTCCTTATTTTTGATAAAAGTGCATTGTTTTTTATGATGAGAACGCAGTGATTAGAGAGATTCCAGATGACCATCTACAGAGATTGGATAATAAGGCAAACAAAGAATACATAGAGAGAAGGGACAATTCTAAGGTGACAAAACACATTTAAAGCAACATAAAAAGAACATGACAGGACGGGTATAGTCCTAAGAGGCAGTGAACAAAGGATATAACAGAGACTGAATCTGTACAGAGACAAAGAGACAAGGAATTAGCTTGGGGTTCCCTCCCCACCCTCTCCATTGATTCTCAAGACTCAGGTTTCTGAAAAGCAAGCTCTAATTACTTGTCTTTGAATTCCTCTCTCTCTCTCTCTCTCTCTCTCTCTCTCTCTCTCTCTCTCTCTCTCTCTGACTGCAATTTACTTAGAGTTAAATACACAACAGAAAGTGCTATTCAGTTTAGCATTCTTTGTTAAAATTCTCCATTGTTGGAGGGGAAAAGAATCAAGATACATGAGTTAAGCAATATGATTCTTAGCAAGAACACTGAACAAAAATATTATAATCGCTCAATGGGTAATATATCTATTCCAGGCAAATAGGTTAAAACTCTATTTTTATCTGATATTTTAACTAACCAGAGGATTATTCTTAAGTGTGAAACCACTTTATGATAAAAATGGAGTTAGTGTACTTTTATCACTATTTAAGCATGAGAATTTTTTAAATTTAAAAACGTCTTTCACTGTAAGGGTGGGGTTAAGGTACATATACAAATGAAACCAGAAAACAAGGACAATATAATTGTTATTAAAATAAAGAAGGACCTTTGTGTTAATGCAGTATAGATTGTCATTTCTCCCAATGAATAGACAGGATGTGCCCACAGCAGGCTAAAATAATTCTTTCTTCTACCAGCCAGAGCAAAAGCTACCTAAATTACTGGAATTTGGATAGATTCCTCAAAGGTGCCTTTCCTCTCTTCAGGAAACTAGGTGCCCAGGCTAGAAATTATTCTGTAACTTAATTAAGGATCCGTTAGTTGGTGGCTACTGATAGAGTCTGAGACAAGGAGAGTTATTGTTTTTGTTTTTTCTTGTTGTTGCTGTTTTATTACTTTTAATTAGTTTACAACCCAGTCATTGCCCCTATCCCAGTCCACCTTCCCACCAGTCCTTCATCCCATGCCTCCTCACCACTCTCTCCAAGAGAATCCCCCAACCACCCACTGCCAGGCCTCCCTTCTCTCTGTGGCCTCAAGTCTCTCAAGGGTTTAGTACATCTTCTCTCACTGAGGCCAGACCAGGCAATCCTTTACTGTATATGTCTCTGGGGCCTCGGACCATCTCTTGCATGCTTCCTGGTTGGTGACTCAGTGTCTGAGAGATCTTGTGGCGGAGAGGTCCAGGTTAATTGAAACTGCTGGTCATTCAATGGAGTCTCCCTCCTCCTCAGCTTTTTCTAGCCTTTCCCTAATTCAACCACAGAGGTCTCTGACTTCAGTCCATTGGTTGGGTGTAAGTATCTGCATCTGTCTCAGTCAGCTGCTTTTTGGGCCTCTCAGGTGACAGCCATCTAGGCTCCTCTCTGGAAGCACACCGTAGTATCAGTAGTAGTATTAGGCTTTGGAGCCTCCCCTTGAGATAGATCCCAAGTTGGTCTGCTCACTGGACCGCCTTTCATTCAGTCTCTTCTCCACAATTGTCCCTGCAGTTCTTTTAGACAGGAAATATTCTGGGTGAACACTTAGCAACAGATAGTTTAAAACCCATGTTCACATTAAATTCAGTGGCATACAAAGAAATCAAAGAAATATTAATGTGGTTAAAAGACTTGTAAGAAGATTTATTTTTAACTGAGATGAGAATACTATAGGAAAAAGTACACCTCTGTAATATCAGAATGCATTATATAATTAATGAAATTGCCAAGGAATAAAATAATGAAACAAAATGTAATAACAAACTAGAGCTAATATCTTAATTGGTAATGGAATAAATTCATGTGATGATGGAAAAATTTTAGTAGTTACCAAGTTGTAATGTAACATATTTACTCTGTACATTGTGATACCCACATGTAAAACCTAGAAGTCTGAAGGCAGATGTGGGAAGAACAAATATTTAAGCTTTCCCACACATGCTTAGAACTTTAGAGGGTAAATTGGAAAATACAAGAGGTTTGATTTTAAAAAAAGCTAGATTTTAGTTATATCTAGCACTGATTTTAATGTACCAAGTGCAGAGTAGTCAGCAATTAAGAGAGAAAAAAACACACCATTGAAATAACACTCTAGACAGCCTTTCTTTCAGTATCTGCTCCACTCATCCCTGCATTTCCTTCAGACAGGAACAATCTCATCTGCAGACACTAAACACAAACACTATTGCTGATGCCAAGAAGCACTTGTTCTGCCAGAACCTGACCTACATAGATGTGGATGCTTGCGGCCAACCATTAGACCCAATTGGAAGAGGTAAGGGAGGGAATGAAGGAGCTGAAGGGGATCGCAATCCCATAGGAAGAACTGCTGGTGGGACTGCAAGCTGGTACAGCCACTCTGGAAATCAGTCTGGAGGTTCCTCAGAAAACTGGACACGATACTTCCGGAGGACCCAGCAATACCACTCCTGGGCATATATCCAGATGATTCCCCAGCATGCAATAAGGATACATGCTCCACAATGTTCATAGCAGCCTTATTTATAATAGCCAGAAACTGGAGGGAACCCAGGTRTCCCTCAACGGAGGAATGGATACAGAAAATGTGGTATATATACACGATGGAGTGCTATTCAGCCATTAGAAACAATGAATTCATGAAATTCTTAGAGAAATGGATGGAGCTGGAGAGCATCATACTGAGYGAAGTAACCCAGTCTCAAAAGAATACACATGGCATGCATTCACTGATAAGTGGATATTAGCCTAGAATCTTGAAACACCATAGACACAATCCACCTACCAAATGCTGTCTGACAAGAAGGAAAAAGTGGACCCACGTTCTGGAAAGGCCCAATGCAGCAGTACAGGGTTATACCAGAACAGGGACGTGGGAAGAGGTGAATAGGGGAACAAGGGGAGGGAAAAAGACATATGGGGCATCTGGGGGGGGGCGGGGAAACCAGAAAAAGGGAAATGAAATGTAAATAAGGAATATATCCACTAAAAAAAAATAATAAAATTAAAAAAAAGAACTAAGTGGATCCGCCAGAGCTCTCATGGACTAACCCACCAACCAAGGAATCCACTGCTCCAGCTATATAGGTAGCAGAGGATTTTCTTATCTGGCATCAGTGGGAGTGAGGGGAAGCCCTTGGTCCTGTGGAGGCCCAGTGTAGGGGGATGCTAGGACAGTGAGGCAGGAATGGGTGGATGGATGGGGGAGCACCCTCATAGAGGCAGGGAGAAAGGGTAATGAGATGGGGGTTTACAGAGGGGAAACCAGGAAAGGGGACAACATTTGAAATGTATAAATAAAATAACCAATAAAAAATAACACTCTAATTGACATGTTTTCTCACAATAAGTAAAATTTTATAGCGATTGAGATGCTAAGCAAACGAGGCCTCTTCCCTGAGACCTTCTGCAAACTTGAGAAGATAATATTCTCCATCTCTCTTACTATGTAAAAAGTGTAAATTAAAATCATTTCCCCTAAAAGTTTTTCATACCCAAAGCTGGTTAGAGTCACAGGGAAGTTCTTTTCAACCTCAACAAACAATATTTACTTGTGTATAAATAAACTAAAAATTCATTTGTAACTATAGCAAATATCAGTGTTTTGCTCAAATATATCAGCTTTGCTTCAGCCAAACAAAACCACTAACTCTCAGCCCTTATCTAAGTAATAATGGGGCCCAGCTGTAATATTCATTTAATTTATTTGCTTTACTTCTATTTCTGGCAATTCAAATAATAGCTACATAAGCAACAGAAGTGGTCTATTTTCATGGTTATTTATTAGTATTGAGGTAAGAAATAAATAAGGGTTGCAAAGGGGTGAGAAAGTAGGAGAAGGAAGGAAAGGGGGAAGGGGATAGGAAGAGGACGAGCAGGAAGAAGTGAAGGGTAAGGAGAAGGAAGAAGAGAGGGAGGAGGGGGAAGAAGGGGTTGAAGACTTGAAGGCGTCCTTTAGAATGTAATCATCCTTATACTACTGAGCAGAGGACTCAGAATCATACATTTCATTCACTTCTCAGTTTTAAATTAGTTTTGGCCCAATGAAATTCCCAAGTTTAATTTGTCAAAGTTTTTTTTTTTTGTTTGTTTACACATTCATGTTCTATGTATTTAAGAAGCAAAGTACTTGATAAGTAGTCATAAAATTTTAATATAGGGATACAGGCTATACACATTCAGTAGAGTACACATAAGTATGCATCTCCAAGTGAGATAACCAACACCATGTAAATATGTCGGACATGGTGGTTAATGCTTGCAATGCTAGCCTCTGGGATATGCTTTTCTGCACTACTTTCAGGCTAGCCTAGTCTAAATAGTCGGCTTCAATCCAGGAAGGGATCCTATCTCAAAAGGTAAAGTGGATGATGCTGAGGGAGGAACATCTGAGGTGGTGCATGCTCTTAACTGCCGAGTCATTTCTTAAGCCCCCAATACCATAACTTCAAAATCTTTGAAGCAAAAGTGGTAAATTATTAAGTGATAAATTATAAACCTTAAATCATTAAGATTTACAAAGATATTCATAACGTTTAATATCTAAAGTTCTGACTTGTTTATATAGGCACATTTTCTTGGTTGTGGTCAGGATGGATGAATATATTAATGTCTGGAAACAAAAATCTACATATAAAACATTTTCAGTGATTATGCCCTTGTTAGTATACATTTATAAGACTTACCAGCAGAACAATTTTTAGACTAGTGATATTTAAAGAAATTTCTCATATGACTTGAATTCATCACCATATTTCAGAATATAATTATATCTCTTAGTATTAAAATGCATATTAATAAATACAAATTGAGCATAAAAACTCTCCATTTATCTAATCAATCAGTTACTATTATATACTAACTGTACATTTCTTGGCAATGCAAATTATAGCAATATAAACAACAGAAGTTTTCTCTATAATTGTTTATTAGAGAGTTTAGGTTTTTAAACTTGAATTCAGATCCAATTAATTGTGACAGTTTACCTAAAGTACCAAATATTAATCTCTAGATATGGATGTAAATGTCTTAAAAATGCTATCAAAACTTAGTTTACAGTAAGAAAAAAACAGCAGGTAGTAATAGTGTTGGAAAAGTCCATCTGATTTCTCAGTTATTTAAAATTGTATTTCTGAATTCACTAAACTAATTTCCTAGTTTAATATATGTATTTATAGATAGATATTGTCACACAACTGTTCTGAACCACCTTTTCACACAGTTCAATTCTTCCCAGTGCTGAGATCGCAACATGTGTCTCCAGGTATTGGTAGCTTCATGATTTTAAATTACTAAAGATAATGAACTTTCATGTTAAATTAGAAGGAATGAAACACTTTCTGCCCTAAGGAAAGTCCTCAGCCTGCAGAATGCTACCCAATGATTTCACCTTACTCTAACACTGTCTTTTAACCAGGTAACATCCAGATTTTGATTTGCATTTAATAAGTCATCATATCTTGGTTCCAGCTGGTGAGTTGAGTATGTCATTTACTTATATAAATGTTACGCTAATATGAGTCATACTTTTTAAACTGGGCATGATACTTACTAGCATTGTAGGACCATGTCTAGGATTGAGATTATCTAGAAGAAAATAAATGAGCAGAATTTGCTTAAAGTTAGTTTGATTTTTTTCACTTCCTTCAAAATACATCCTGTATCTAATATTTTAAAAAAAAAAGCATGATTGTTACTAAGTGAAGTCATTTGGAAGTTAGTAAATACTCAGTATCTCCATATATATTAGTGTAGCTTATCATTATAAAATATAATATTTTGGTATCTTGCGTGATGTATCTGTGTCTAGGTTGCATCTACAAAAATAAAATGGTTGTAAGAAAGGCTGAGATAGAACAGGGTGCAGCATGCTATATTACGGCAGGAATGCTTGAAGTGGTGTCTGCCTGGCCTTAAGGAAAGTGTGGTGATCTTTTCGCAGAGAGCAAGTTGGGAACTGTACATAATGATTTTGGCTCAGAAATTCCATCTGATTTGAACCATGAACAATGCTCTCAAGTTCCATCAGCATCCAGGAAGTATTTTACAATTACTTTCCATCTAAATAATTCTGTCCTTTAGGAACGGGAGCAAGAAAAAAATACCAATTTTACATTGAAGTCTTTTTCTAACTTCATCTAAGGGATATTAATTCAGATTAAATATCAACTGAATATTCTTCATTTAAGGAATCTATACCTCTAAATCATAAGAAGTTTCAGAAAGTGCATTTTTTTTCTTTTTGGTTCATTGAATACATTCTTCATTTACATTTCAATTGTAATTCCCTCTCCTGGTTTCCCCCCTCCCAGAACACCCCCAAACCATCCTCCCTCCTCCGGCCTCCATGAGTATGTCACTCCACCCAAACCATTTCCACTTACCGCCCCCCCCCATTTCCCCATACTGGGGCTTCTATGGAGCCTTCATAGGACCATGCACCTCTTCTCCCACTGATGTCCAGCAAGGCATTCCTCCATCACAAATGTGGCTAGAACCATGTGTACCACTTGGTTGATGACTTAGTCCCTGGGAGCCCTTGGTGGTCGGGTTGGCCATCATCATCTTTCTTCCCATGAGGCTGCAAACCCCTTCAGCTCCTCCTGTCCTCTCTCCAACTCCTCCATTGGGGACCCCACACTCAGTCCAAGAGTAGGTTGCTAGCATTTGCCTCTGTGTCTGTAAGGCTCTGGCAGGGCCCCTCAGGAGACAGCTCCTTTCTGCAAGCACTTTTAGCATTCACAATAGTGTTCTTTCCTTCAGTCTCTGCCCCACACTTTGTCTCTGTAATTGCTCCTATGAGTATTTTGTTTCCTTTTGCAGAAAAACCAAAGACCCACACTTTGGTCTTCTTTCTTCTTGAGCTTCATGTGGTCTGTGAATTGTATCTTATTTATTCTGAACTTTTGGGCTATTAGCCACTTATCAGTGAGTGTATACCATATGTGTTCTTTTGTGATTGGGTTACCTCACTCAGGATGACACTTTCTAGTTCCATGCATTTGCCTAAGAATTTCATGACTTCATTGTTCTTAATAGCTGAGTCGTAGTGCACTGTGTAAATATACCATAATTTCTATATCCATTTCTCTGTTGAAGGACATCTGAGTTATTTCCATCTTCTGGCTATTATAAATAAGGCTGATGTGAACATAGTGGAGCATGTGTCCTTATTACATGTTGGAGCATTTTCTGGGTATATCCCCAGGAGTGGTATAGCTGTATCCACAAGTAGTACTATTTCTAATTTTCTCAGGAACTGCAAAACTGATTTCCAGAGTGCTTGTGCTCACTTGCATTCCCACCAGCAATGGAGGAGTGTTCCTCTTTCTCCACATCCCTGCCAGCAACTGCTGTCACCTGGGTTTTTCATTTTAGCCATTCTGACTGGTGTGAGGTGGAATTTCAGTCTTGTTGTGATTCACATTTCCCTAATGACTAAGAATGTTGAACATTTCTTTAGGTGCTTAAGAGACTTTCGAGTTTCTTCAGTTGAGAATTCTCTGTTTAGCTCTGTACTCCATTTTTCATAGGGTTATTTGACTCTCTAGTGTCTAACTTCCTGAGTTCTTTGTATACATTGGATATTAGCCCTCTATCAGATGTAGGATTGGTAAAGATGTTTTCCCAATCTGTTGATTGCTATTTTGTCCTATTGACAGTGTCCTTCACCTTACAGAAACTGCAGTTTTTTGAAGTCACACTTGTCAATTCCTGTTCTTAGAGCATAAGCCATTGTTGTTCTGTTTAGGAAAAATTCCTCTGTGCCCATGTGTTCAAGGCTCTTTCCCACTTTCTCCTCTATAAGCTTCAGTGTATCTGGTTTTATGTGGAGGTACTTGATCCAATTGGACTTGAGCTTTGTACAAGGAGATAAGAATGGTTCAATTTGCATTTTTCTACATGGTGACCTCCAGTTGATCCAACACTATTTGTTAAAAATGCTGTGTTTTTCCATGGGATGTTTTTAGCTCCTTTGTCAAATATCAAGTGATGATTGGTGTGTGGCTTCATTTCTGGGCCTTCAATTTTATTACATTGATCTTCTTGCCTATGTACCAATACCATACAGTTTTTATCGTTATTACCCTGTAGTAGAGCTTGAAGTCAGGGATGGTGATTCTCCCAGAATTTCTTTTGTTGTTAAGAATAGTTTTTGCTATTTGGGGTTTTGTGTTATTCCAAATCAATTTGCAGATTGCTCTTTCTAGCTCTATTAAGAATTGATTTGGAATTTTGATGGGAATTGCTTCGAATCCGTAGATGGCTTTCAGCAAGATGGCCACTTTTATTATATTAATCCTGGCAATCCATGATCATGGGAGATCTTTCCATCTTGTGAGATCTTCTTCTATTTCTTTCTTTAGAGGCTTGAAGATCTTGTCATACAGATGGTTCACTTGCTTGGTTAGAGTCACACCAAGGTGTGTAATATTATTTGTGACTACTGTGAAGGGAGTCATTTCCTGAATTTCTTTCTCAGCTTTTTTACTCTTTGAGTAGAGGAAGGCTACTGATTTGTTTGAGTTAATTTTATATCCAGCAACTTAGCTGAAGTTCTTTATCAGCTTTAGGAGTTCTCTGGTATAATTTTGGGGATCACTTAAGTATACTATATCTGCAAATAGTGATATTTTTTACTTCTTTCTTTCCAATTTGAATACCTTTGAACTCCCATTGTCTAAATACTCTGGCTAGGACTTCGAGTACTATATTGAACAGGTAGGGAGAGAGTTGACATCCTTGTCTAATTCCTGATTTCAGTGGGATTGCTTCAAGTTTCTCTCCATTTAGTTTGATGTTTCCTACTGGTTTACTGTATATTGCTTTCACTATGTTTAGGTATGGGCCTTGAATTCCTGATCTTTCCAAGACTTTTAACATAAAGTGATGATGAACTTTGTCAAGTGCTTTTTCAGCATCTAATGAAATGATCATTTTTTTTATTAGTTGTTTTTATAGTGGGTTTCTGTATATTGAACCATTCCTGAGTTCCTGGGATGAAGCCTACTTGATCGTGGTGGTGAATGATCATTTTAATGTTTTCTTGGATTCGTTTGACAAGAATTTTATTGTGTATTTTTTCATCAATATTCAAGGGAAATTGGCCTGATGTTTTCTTTCCTTGTTTTGTCTTTGGTTTAGATATAAGTGTAATTATGGCTTCATAGAATGAATTGGATAGTAGTCCTTGTGTTTCTGTTTTTTGAAATAATTTGAAGAGTATTGGTATTAGGTCTTCTTTGAAGATCTGATGGAATTCTCCACTAAAA
>BDUI01000049.1:371375-389171 GCA_002335545.1 Apodemus speciosus | reverse complement strand
TATATATATATATATACATATATATATATATCTGTTAAATCCATTTGGTTCATAAATTCTGTTACTTTCACTGTGTCTCTGTTTAGTTTCTGTTTCTATGATTTGTCTATTGCTGAGAGTGGGGTGTTGAAATCTCCCACTATTTTGTGTGGAGTGAAATGTGTGTTTGAGCTTTAGTAAAGTTTCTTTTATGAATGTGGATGTTTTTGAATTTGAGCATAGATGTTTGAATTTGAGAGTTCATCTTGGTGTATTTTTCCTTTGACCATTATGAAAGGTCCTTCTTTATCATGCCGACAACTTTTGGTTGAAAGTCGATTTTATCCAATGTAAGATTGGCCACTCCAGCTTGTTTTTTGGGAACATTTGCTTGGAAAATTGTTTTCCAACCTTTGACTCTGAAGTAGTGATTATCTTTGTTACTGAGATGTGTTTCTTGTATGCAGCAAAATGTTGGGTCCTGTTTACATATCCAGTCTTTTAGTCTATTTCTTTTTATTGGGGAACTGAGTCCATTGATGTTAAGAGATATTAAGGAAAAGTGATTGTTCCTACCTGTTATTTCTGTTGTTAAAGTTGGAATTATGTTTGTGTGGCTATCTTTGTGTGAGTTTGTTGAAACATTACCTTCACCCTTTCTCTAAGATGTAGTTTCCTTCCTTGTGTTGGCATTTTCCACCCATTATCCTTTGTAGAGCTAGGTTTATAGAAAGATATTCTGTAAATTTGGTTTTGTCATGGAATATCTTGTTTTCTTCATCTATGGCAATTGAGAGTTTTACAGAGTATAGTAGCCTGGGTGGCATTTATGTTCTCTTAGGGTCTGTATGACATCTGCCCAGGATCTTCTAGCTTTTATAGTTTCTGGTGAGAAGTCTGGTGTAATTCTGATAGGACTGCTTTTATATGTTACTGGACCTTTTTCCCTTACTGCTTTTAATATTCTTTCTTTGTTTAGTGCATTTGGTGTTTTGATTATTATGAGGTGGGAGGAATTTCTGTTCTGATCCAAACTATTTGGAGTTCTGTAGGCTTCTTGTACATTCATGGGCATCTCTTTCTTTAGGTTAGAGAAGTTTTCTTCTATAATTTTGTTGAAGATATTTACTGGCCCTTTAAGTTGGGATCCTTGTTCTCTTCTATAACCCTTATGCTTGATCTTCTTATTGTATCCTGGATTTCCTGTATGTTTTGTGTTAAAAGCTTTTTGCATTTTGCATTTTCTTTGACTGTTGTGTCCATCTCTTCTATGGTATCTTCTACACCTGAGATTCTTTCTTCTGTCTCTTTTATTCTGTTGGAGATACTTACATCTGTAATTCCTGACCTCTTTCCTAGGTTTTCCATTTCCAGGCTCACTTCCACTTGTGTTTTCTTCATTGTTTCTACTTGTACTTTTAGGTCCTGAATTATTTTATTCAATTCCTTCACCTGTTTACCTGTGTTTTCCTGTATTTCTTTCATTGAGTTATTGATATCCTCCATAAAGGACTGTATTATCTTAATGAGATAGGTTTTTAGGTCAGCTTCCTGATTTTTCAGGTGTGTTGTTGTATTCAGGGTTTGCTGTGATCAGGGAACTGGGTTCTGATGATGTCCATATATGTTGGCTTTTCTTGCTTATGGTCTTGTGCTTACCTTTAGCAATTTGGATATCCCTGGGGTTTGTTGGTCTGGGTGATTGTCTGGAGTCTGCCTCTTTTGACCCTGGGTTGCTTCAGTTCTCTTAGTAGACCTGCATGCAGCCCTCGTTGTGGCAGACTACTTATGGGGCCTTCCAGGGGGCTCTTTACTGGGGCAAAAAAGTTGCTGATCTGTTGCCACCGCTGCAGTAGATCTCCTGGGAAGCCTTCATCTTTTTTGGTCAACTACTCTGAGTGCAGCTTATTCTCAACTGCTCTGAGTACAGCAGGATCTCAACTGCTCTGAATGTAGCGGGTTCTCTAGGATGGTTCAGGAGGTGGTGTCTTCACTGGAGCAGACAAGCTAAGAGTCTGCCCCAGCAGAAAGGACCAGGTGGTGGAAGGGGCCATAAAGTGTATTTTTAAAATTTTTTACTCAATACAGTTTTTGTTCTTTCATTAAAATMTTTGTTACTAATTTTGCCCTTGAAATTCTATTTGTTGTGTATTTTCCTTTAGAAACTCTAATAGTTTGAAGACCAAAAGTATTGAAGGAGTTTAATTCAAAAACAAACTGAAAGCAATCATTTCGTCTCGTATTGAACATATATTCAAATCCAATACAAATGTTTACATGAGAGAATCATTTGTACTGCGATCCTGTTTAATTCACTTCAGTCTCATTTTGTATCATTTATAAGGATTGAGAATATGCTTCTGAACTTGAAAAGGAGCACAGCCTTCAAGATGGGGAGACATTAATTTATTCACTAAAGTGTTCTTTCTCAGCTTCTAATCCTTAGATTTGAATTTTCTTGTTTTCCTTTAATTGCTCACTAAGAAGAATATCACATTATAGTTGGCAGTAATGAGATCCTTGTGGAGGAATGGGATGTGGCATACTTGATGCAGCCATAGCTACAATCCCCATTATCACACATATATTCACACACTTATAGATCATTGTAAGAATTAGTGCATTCTGTATATCTAGCACTTAAAAATGTTCAACCCTGTGAGATAAAAGAAAATGGGATTAATTTCCATAGAGTTATACATGTTTAGTAACTATCTGGTACTTCTCAATACTCCTGTGCAATATGTGTCATGGCATCTGGCTATCATATTAAAGTATATTTTCATTCTTCTCAGGTTTCTTTTCTGCATTATATAATTCAGATCCCAATGATCAATCATTTAATTTTAAACCATAGCTCTCCAGCACTTCTATCTTTTCATTTCGAGAGAACAACAAATAGAAGATATCTCTGAGTATTCCATCTGCCTTTTGTGTTCTTATCCAGTGCCTGATGGAAGACTAGGTAGGTGGTTTTGTTACTGTGAGAAAAACCTATGCTGGCCTTAGAGTTATTGCACATACTATTATAGTTACTAATTGCCACTGTGTAAATGGACATGATCCTTAGCTACTTTAAAAAGTAATCTCGTATTTAAGTTTAATACAGCTTTGAAAATTGGCTAGTCTCAAATGTGCACCATAATCATAAACTCCTGGTTTGCAATGCAATTTTAGAGAGCTTATTTTAAATTATCAGTGCCTGGTTGTTGTTTTTGCAGACTGCCAAGGATTCAATGGTTTGGTTTTAGTCTTGTTATTTAATTTTTAATTTCAAATAATGGCAGCATGGGAAATAAAGCTTRTATGGATTCATAATAAGCACTAGATTATAATACTAATATGCTGAGTTTCTACAGCTGGAATATGGTACACAAATCATATTTCTTTTCTTCATAATACCACTATGACCTTACAAAAGTTTTACTGACTAGAAAAAAACTCCAATAAATGAAATAAACTAGTTAGGTTATTAAGGTGGGTTTAGGTAGATTGATGATTTAAAGAACTGGAATTACAAAGAACTGTGTATGAAAGAATAGATGTGCCGTATTTATCATATTTATCATATTTAGCTGAACAAAGATTGTTTTAAAAAATGCATTGCAGAAGGAATGGAGAGATGGCTCAGTGGTTAAGAACACTTATAGATCTTTCAGAGGATGCAGGTTTGATTTACAACACTCACATGGTGACTCACAACTGTATATAACTAAAATTTCTGGGGATCTGACATCCTGATCTGTTTTTCACAGGCAATGTATTCATGTCATATAATAAGTACATTTGCCTTATTTAATATACATCTTTTAACAAATAAAAAAATCCAAAAATCTTATATTGATATTTTAATTTATTAGCCTACAGATAATTTAGGTTTTCTTCCTGTGTACAGGCATTTTAATCCAGCAACATATCTGATCTGGTAAAAGATCCTTCCAAAGACCTGTTAAGTCTCTGTGATCTGGCAGGAATACAGACATGCCTTTAATCTCAGGAGATGGAGACAAGAGATAAGTTTAAGGTGACCCAGGTATAGAGCAATTTTCCTGTAAAGAAAAGGTTTGGACCAGGCATGCCTTTAATCCCAGCATTCAGGAGTCAGAGGAATGCAGATCTCATTGTTCTAGTCAGTCAGATCTGATCAGTCAGTAAGTTTGAGTCAGTGAGTTGAGAGGCAGTGCAGTAGAATGAAGGTTTGTGGCAGTTCAGTTTAAGGATTTCAGAGTCAGGCTTTACAGGAACAGTTTTACAGAGTCAAGGTGCAGAGAAAACAAGCTAGACACAGGCAAAGACAGAATGAACCAGATTCGCACTGAATCCCGCAATTAGTTTGAGAACAATCAGAGCAATATAGTGAGAAGCAGAGAGAGGTCAGATTGAATCAGTCTGCTTGGAGAGGAGTTTGAGCAAGAACAGTTGAAGCAGCCAGCCATAGTTCAGAAAGAGCTAAAAAAGGGTGAGTGTTTTCAGAGTGAGCATCAAAGAAGACAGCTATCATGCAAATAAAGGATACTTTACCTTTATTTGTATGATGATTGGTTTTTTAAAATATATCTTTTAATTTATTTTCATAAAATATTAATATATACACAACTTACTCAAAATTTACTAATAAGATAGAAGTATTATGCATTAATATGCAGTTCAATTGGAAAAAGTTTGCCGTTCAATGAAGTATTCTCAAATTCAATCCTTGAAGATATTTAAAAATATAGACAGGTCATCGTGAAGATGTCAACAAAGCGATCCTGTGACTTGATTGCTAGTCAGTCTACCCTAACAGACTAGCTTCAGGTCCCAGAATGAAAAATCCAGTCTCCAAACCCAACATAAATAAATAGCCTCTAAGTAGTGAAACCAAGGTTGACTTTTGGCCTCCATGTGTGTGCATACTATAATTGTGAACACACACACACACACACATACACACACACACACGCACACGCACACACACACGCACACACACACACACTTAAACACATAAATTCATCTGCCAATACAAAAACCAAATACACATACACACATGCACACTCACAGTGAGAGAGACAGAGAGACAGAGACAGAGAGAGAGACAGACAGAGACAGAGACAGGGAGACAGAGGCAAAGAGACAGAAAGAGAGACAGAAAGAGAATATAAAATGTATTAGGTTAATTGTGCTATGCATTGCCATGTTTGTGCCACAGTATGCCAATGGCAATCAGAGGGCAAATTTTACCACTCAATCTCAAAATCTAATATACATCTCAAGATTTGGCTACAATTACCCTATTCAATGAATGACCTTACGACTCACAAGGAAAACAAATTTATCTAACATGAACTCGAGAGAGCAGATTTTAGTAGTAAATCATCCTATCATATAATTCTATGCTGTATAGAATGCATATATTTCTTCTCAGTAACTTAAACAATAAAATGGAAATGTAGACTGTGGGTCATGTTTTATTAGTGTGGAACCTAAGGATTAGAGAGGTTGAGAGACTTCTTTCTTCAGAGACTTGAAGTTCTTGTCGTACAGATCTTTCACTTGCTTGGTTAGTCACACCGAAGTATTTTATATGATTTGTGACTATTGTGAAGGGAGTCATTTCCCTAATTTCTTCCTCAGCCTGTTTATTCTTTGAGTAGAGAAAGGCTACTGATTTGAGTTAATTTCATATCCATAAATTTTGCTGAAGTTGTTAAGAGTTCTGTGCTGGAATTTTTGGGATCACTTAAGTACATGAACATATCATCTGCAAATAGTGATATATTCACTTCTTCCTTTCCAATTTGTATCTCTTTGACCTCCATTTGTTGTCTAATTGCTCTAGCTAGAACCAAAAGTACTATATTGAATAGGTATGGAGAGAGAGGGCAGCCTTGTCTAATCCCTGATTTTGGTGGGATTGCTTCAAGTTTCTTTACATTTAGTCTGATGTTGGCTTCTGGTTTGCTATATATTGCTTTTACTTTAGGTTTAGGTATTGGCCTTGAATTCCTGATCTTTCCAAGACTATTAGCATGAAGGGATGTGGATTTTGTCAAATGCTTTTTCAGCATCTAATGAAATGACCATGTATTTTTTCTTTGAGTTTGTTTATATAGTGGATTACATTGTTGGATTTCTATATATTGGACTATCCCTGCATCCCTAGGATGAAGCCTACTTGATCGTGGTGAATGATCATTTCATGTGTTCGTGGATTCAGTTTGTGAGAACTTTATTGAGTATTTTTGTATCAATATTCATAAGGAAATTCGTCTGAAGTTTTCTTTCTTAGTTTGGGTCTTTGTGTGGTTTAGTTATAAGCATAATTGTGGCTTTGTAGAACGAGTTGGGTAGTGTTCCTTCTGTTCCTTCTATTAGGTGTTCTTTGAAGGTCTGATAGAATTCTTCACTAAACCCATCTGGTCCTGGGACTTTTTTTGGTTGGGAGACTATTAATGACTGCTGCTATTTCTTTAGGAGTTATGGGACTTTATACATGATTTATCTGATCCTGATTTAACTTTGGCACTTGGTATCTGTCTAGAAATTTTTGCATTTCCTCCAGATTTTCCAGTTGTGTTGAGTATAGACTTTTGTAGTAGGATTTGATGATTTTTATGGATTTCCTCAGTTTCTGTTGTTATATCTCCCTTTTCATTTCTGATTTTGCTAATTTGGATACTGTCTCTGTGTCCTCTGGTTAGTCTGGCTAAGGGTTTATCTATCTTGTTGATTTTTTCAAAGAACCAGCTCCTGGTTTTACTGATTTATTGTAAAGTTCTCTTTTTCGATTTGGTTAGTTTCAGCCCCTAGTTTATTTCCTGCTGCCTACTCTTCTTGGGTGTGTCTGCTTCTTTCTGGTCTAGACCTTTCAGATGTGCTGTATGCTCTCTCCAGCTTCTTTGTGGAGACACTCGGAGCTATGAGTTCTCCTCCTAGCACTCCCTTCACTGTGTCCCATAAGTTTGGTTATGCTGTGACTTCATTTTCATCAAATTCTAAAAATTCTTCAGTCTCTTTATTTCTTCCTTGAACAAGCACGTATCAAGTAGAGTGTTCAGCTTCCAAGTGTATGTGGGAATTCTGTTATTTTTGTTATTATTGAAGACCAGCCTTAATCTGTGGTGATCTGAGAGGATGCATGGGATTATTTCAGTCTTCTTGGATCTGTCCAGCTGCTGTGAGACAAAGGTATTTTATGAAGCTTATTTTATTTAATTTTTACATTGCCCTTCCTACGGCCCATTCTCCCCAGTTCCTCGTCCCATTCCTCCACCCCCCCCCCCCGTTTCTGAAACCAGGCAGTCTCAAAGCTATATATGTGTTGGGGGTCTCTGACCAGCTCATGTATGCTGCCTGGTTGGTGGCTCAGTATATTTGCAAACCTAGTTTAGGAAACTGAACCAAACTATTATTCTTTACTTATAATGTGTCTAGGGAGCAGGTGGGAACTGTTAACAGCTTCAATGTCTTCCTTGGACTTAGTCTTTTTGAGAACCTTAAAGTAATTCTGAAGGTCAAGAAAGGTAGAAAATGCCAAAAGCAAAAATAAAAATATTTAATGATTACTTATTACGTGACAAATAAGTATGTGACATAATACTTTGAATTTTTAGTCTTGTGAACAATCACAATCCTAATATCCCATGGTTTGCATATAATAATATACACTAAAAGAGACTTATCTCTTGATATGCCAAGATATATCATATATACTGTGTTTAATTCTTTTTTCATACAATGTTTGATCCTGTTCTTTCCCTTACCCCAATTCTTTCAGTTCCCCCAGCTCCCTACCCATCCACCTTCCTCTCCAAAAACGAAAGACAACAAACATAAAACAAAACATAATTCACACAACCACAGAAGTGAAAAATCAAAACAAACAAGCAAAAGGCAAAAGAGACAAAACAAAAACAAAAACAAAACTCCCCCAAAACAAAACAAAACAAAACAAAACAGAAGATAACACAAAAGTCTGCAAGCCAATAGAACGACATGGAGTTCATTCTGAGTTGGCCAATTAGGGCTTTAGGGCCTGCCTTGGCCTGCACTTGACACGCCCAGTGACACTCCACTGGAGAACACAAATATCCTCTTAGCCACTGCCTTTCAACTGTAAAGGCTTTGGATTGGGAGTGCCCCACCCCCATCTCTGCCATGTCCCTTTCTTGGTGCTTGTCCACTGTCTGGCTGCATAAATCTTGTGCGTTCTTCCAGTCTCTATGTGTTCTATTTGTGCATCAGCTTTATGGTGTCCGGACACCCTGTTTTCTTAGACTTATTCATCACCTTTTAACTTTTTGAAAATTACTTATTTTATTGCATTTTAAAAATCCCAATAGCTGTCCCCGCTCCTCATTCCGCACTCACAAAATACTTCACTCCCCTTGTCCTCTAAAAGGGTGGGGCTCCCCCTGAGTATCCCGCTACCATGGCGCATCAAGTCTCTTCAGTCGGGCGCATCCTCTCCCACTGATTCTTGTATATTTTTTTTATTGGATATATTCTTTATTTACATTTCATTTCCCTTTTTCTGGTTTCCCCGCCCCCCAGGTGTCCCATATGTCTTTTTCCCTCCCCCGGTTCCCCCATTCACCCCTTCCGACTTCCCTGTTCTGGTATTACCCTGCACTGCTGCATTGGGCCTTTCCAGAACCTGGGTCCACTTTTTCTTTCTTGTCGGACAGCATTTGGTAGGTGGATTGTGTCTTTGGTGTTCCAAGATTCTAGGCTAATATCCACTTATCAGTGAGTGCATGCCATGNTCCAAGATTCTAGGCTAATATCCACTTATCAGTGAGTGCATGCCATGTGTATTTTTTTGAGACTGGGTTACTTCACTCAGTATGATGATGATGATGATTCTTGTATATTTTTAAAAGTAAATTGTAGCCTYCTTAGGGAACAGGGGTTGCATAGATAAAATTAGTCGTTTTGCCAGTTCTGCAATTTTCCACTAGGTGGCGCTGATACTCTAGTTCCTCGTAATGCTGGCACTAAATGCAAAATACCATTGGACCTATTTCAGCCCTCCAGCTAGTGTGATTTCCAGTAGAAATTTACCTGTGGATACTTACCTGATTAATTGATAAGAATACTTTTAAACTGTGTGTTTTTCTCATTAAATTATGAAAGCTATTAACTTTAGTTATCACCATATTCAGAATTAAATCTTCGTAAATAAATTTACAAATGTAATTCCTCCAAAAAGTATTCTAAATACCAATCCCTTTCCTGTCACTTTCTCTATAGAGTACCAGAAAGAATTTCTCACAGTTTCCTACATTTGTTAAGGTAAGGCCTGAAGAGTATCGTGTCTGATAATGTATTACGGATCGGATCTACAATTTCTTAAGAAGAAGTAAGCGTTCATCCTGTTGTACTTCTTTATCAAGGTGTCCTAAGTAAGGCTGGACGATTACATCCCAGAAACCATCGCGGCCCTGACCACTATTCACAGATTACTCAGAATGATTGACGATTTCACAGACAGACAGCAATCACTGGCAGCAATGGAAGGTTCTTTTGCATATCCTCTTTAATTACCTCCCCTATTCAGTAAAAATAAATGTTTAAAGTGAGATTACAACAACTGGACATAGAGGAGACCAGCAGGTATAAAGTATTTTAAGAAATTCCGTGAGACCTTTAGAACTGCTGTGCAACTAAAAAGGCAGTAGTGTTCTGAGGAGAGAGATAGGAGCTAGCTGTATGGTTGGACCCTGTGACAATGCTTTGTAATGGCCTTTAGACCAATTTTGGCCTAAAATGTAATTTTCCAGTTAGGTTTTTCCATTGTTCTAAAGTAATTTGGAACAAGTGGCAGAGATGAGGAGAAAGTTGGGTAGCCAGAAGGTCAAATACATTATAGAGAATGGAGAATTTCTTTAACGTCGCCATGTGTGCTGTGAAGGCTGTCTTCACTGTATTACCTTCGGGATGATTCTGAGTCTAACTCGGTTCATTTTATTTTTCCCCTCACTTACGCTTCATTTTTTAAATCCTTTTCTTCTCTGATTTCACTTTTATTTATTCTGTGAATCCCTTGTGTTCAGTAAGTTATTTCTTTCAATTGAGTTTATGTAAACACTAATGTTTGTGTCTTCAAATGTTTATTTTAAACTGAGAACTATTTGAGGAAGGATTAAAATATATGCATAATATATATGCATATTAGAAGAAGCCTCAACTATTTGAAGAGATCGTGTGTTTGTTATTTGTAAATAAATATTTTCTTAGAGAAAGCAATACATTTTGGAAGTTATTTAGGCTTTTAATCTACTCAGAAAAATTCAGTGTCGCAATAATTGCTTTTAGTCCAGATTATGCAACACAAAGCCATTGACATAGGTAAAATTTAAATTCTGGCCTTAGGTACAGGACCTTATGTTCTACTGATTATTTTAAACCTAAAATATGTAATATTTCTTAATGATGATAAATTTCTTATAATAATAAATTACTTTTATTATTTCTGCTGGTTCAGCATTACTGCACCAGACATATTTGCACAAAGCTGCGAAGCAAACATTCATACTATATAGTTTATCAAGAAATAGACAAGACATAAAGCAAGCATATCTTAAATCTTGTTTATGTAACTATTGTTCTATGCATGGCCAGTAACAACACGTTTTATAGTAGATAACTGTTACATCTTTGCATCCATTATCAATCACCTGTATTTTTCAAATAATTTTCTATAGTTCTCACTGGGTTATTAAAAGGGTAGTTCATTTCTGCTGTCTTGGAAAAATCTAAATATTTAAAAATTTCCTTCTGACTATAAAATTTGAATCTTCATAAATATCATATTTAGATATTTGAAAAAGTTTAAACACGACTATTTAAATTTGTGTGTGTGTTTGTGTGTGTGTGTGTGTGTGTGTGTGTGTGTGCGCGTCTTAACCATTTGTAACCAACAGAAGGAAATGAAAAATATCATGGCCAATGCATTTACTTGAATCCTGGATTACTGGTTTCTCTCTTCCAGCATCTACACTAAAATGTTGGGGGGTGGGGTGTAAATCACAAACAGGTTGCTGATGTAGATATTAGAATAGTAAAGAAAAATGAAGTGCCAAAGTCACAGGAAAGAACATTAAGATGTTACAAAGCCCAAGAAATTCAAACCAACAGACATTCAAAAATCTCAGAAATATACCCAAATATATAAATGCTGAGAAGTAAGAACAGAAATAAAACATTTTAACATAAAAGGGATGAGCAAATAATCTATGGGAAAATCAATTGGCTACCAAAATTAGATTTGTCACTTTCCCATGTAGTTATGGAAAGTAGGGCAATATTAGGTGTAATGAGATATGAACAATTGCCAAGGGCTGAAGGGTGTGGCTTAGCTGTAGAGAGGGAGCATGGGTGTGGCTTAGCTGTAGAGAGGGAGCATGGGTGTGGCTTAGCTGTAGAGAGAGAGCATGGGTGTGGCTTAGCTGTAGAGAGAGAGCATGGGTGTGGCTTAGCTGTAGAGAGAGAGCATGGGTGTGGCTTAGCTGTAGAGAGCATGGCTAGCATGTGCTTGCTTGGCCTTGGAACTTAAACTAATTAGTGGAAAATATATATCTGGTTCTTTAAGGTCTTACCACAACCCCGGTTGTAAGTCATGCAATGAAGAAGGGCCAGTTGAGCCGCTGGCCCTTCAAAAGGTGTTGATGTGTTATGAACACAGCTAGCACTCAAAGGAAGTACTCTATCATATTCTAAGAATGAAAAAGAAAAGCAAAAAAAAAAGTGAATTTGAAAGAGAAGAAGGAAGAGTGTATACAGGTGTGAAGGGAGGAAAAGAAAGGCCAGATGATATCATTATAATATCAAAACAAAATAAAACATTTAACATTTCAGTTTTCCTTATATATTTGTGATTTAAAAAAAATTCCAAAGAAAAGCAAAAGAGGGCACAAAAGAATTTACTTCGTCTTATGATTCCAGTTCCCAGTCGAACGTTTCCAGAATTCAGGACAGATTTTCAAACAGAAAACTGAAGTCATGACAGCTTGCTATTCCATTTAATAGTATCTCCAATCTGGGAGCTCAAGGGCATGTGCAGAAGTCATGAAGGAATGCATCTCACTACTGGATTGCTCACAAGTGTATACATCCCTCTACAGGTCAGGACCATCTGCCTAGAGATGGTGCTATCCATGGTGAGCTAAGTTTCCCTGCACCAAATAACAATCAAGACTAGTCTTCAGACAAAACTCCTGGCCAAGTCAGCAATTAAGGTAAGATCTCTCTCTCTCTCTCTCTCTCTCTCTCTCTCTCTCTCTCTCTCTCTCTCCCTCTCCCTCTCCCTCTCCCTCTCCCTCTCCCTGTACCTCATCCTCCCCTTCCCCCTTTTCCTTTCCCTCTCCCCCTCTCCCTTCCTCGCCCCCTCTCCCCCTTTCCTCCCCTCCCTGTTCCTCTCCCTTTTCCTCCCCTCTTGCCTCATCCTCCCCATCCCCTCCTCCTCACTTCCCCCTCCCCCCTCCTTCTCTCTTTCTTAAAATTTAACAAACATAACTATAAAGTCATTGTTATTTGAAAGGGAATCTATCACTACATAGACATCCCTTAAAATCTTAGTAAAATTTATGTTTACCAGGTAGGGAAAAAGCTACCGTTCTGTATTGCTTCTACCATTGAAATTTGTTTGATTTCTCTTCTCCCCAGAGAAGATACTTCACAATCTTCTTAAGAATAGGAAATGTGTCACTTTATTTACAGTGTATTCCCTGTGTTTAGAAGAGTTGCTGGCATATGGTAGGTGTTATATGAATATTTCATGGGTAAAAGATTAGTAATGCTTGAAAATAGACMATCCTGATTTAACCCAGTCTTTCAACTACTAAGCTTTGCCTTACATGAAACTTGTGTTAGCTGAAGGAAAACATGGACTTCTTTAGATATTTCATCACTTAAAATTTATTAGTTGTACAGAGTGTAATGCTACTTAGTTCTTTCATTATTCCAATGTTCAAAGCATTTAATTTTATGAAACAAAACTTTGGGTGTCATTCAAATACATATGTTGAAAGTCTGTCAAAGGCAGCTTTAGTCCAGTTCTGACTTTGTCATCAAATAATGCATCATGGTATATTGTTAAAATACTCTAAAATGTTATTTCCTAACATTTCCTCTTTGAGATGAGAGCAAAAGCCTTTCCTAAGTGAATAACTGTTTACATTTTAGAAACTCTTGCTTTGGGGCAGAAGTCCTTAAAGGAATTGCTGATATTCACTGCCTCAAATTGATTTTCTCTCATCCTTTTAACCTTTTGCCTTAGGCTTTTTGTCAGGACCACACAGTAAAGCAGTTCTGTCATAATCACTGATGACTTATATTTATTAAGTCTGGTAGTCATGTCTGCAAATTCATATTTGTGCCAGCTGCATCTCATAAACATTATATATTTACTGTACTCTCCTCTTTCCTTCCTAAGCCACTGGTCACCGATATTTTGTACCTCTTCTGATTTATCTTCAAAATAGTATTATAGTTCTTATTCTTAGACTTTATGTGTATGCAGGGGGTAGGTGGGTGCAGCAAGAATTTAATGACTTTGATGATTAATCTCAAATTTTCCCTAAGTCTGAACCTCTCTTCTGAACAGCAGATCTTTTTCCAAATATCTATGTTGGCTCATTGTAAACATCCATCATGTCCTGCTCTAAGTTACTCCATAGGATATAGGCTAACAGCTTTCAAATTCTGTCTTGCTTTCAATGGTACTTTTCTGTAAAACAAGAGTTTGCTTGAATTTTAGTGCAAGTGTGAAGGCAGGAAGATTTTATATAATCATTTTGCAAATGGACAGTTACAATATTTCTAACACAAATCTAGGCATGGCGACTGATATGCATCTTTGCAAAATGTTTCTATCTATAGACTTCTCAACTGAAAACAGGACTTCATGGTCATATTGCATATCTTAAAATGATAAGAGGGAAAGCAGACATGAGTTCTTCAAGCATACTTGACCCATGCATGTTCTCAACTTCATTTTAATTCTAAGAAAGGAGTATCCATCAATGGATCATGGTAGCAACAAATGACTTTTCAGTAGAAAATTATTATTAGGTCATACAGGGTTTGCATTATGTAATTGAAAGATGATGATGTTCTAACTCTCCTCTCAGACAGACTTATTCTGTATGGAAGCAATGTTTCATCTGTTCTACGTCTTGACTAAGCTCTGTGACTTAAAAGGAAAATAAGTGTGCCTTTATAATACTCTTTTGGTACCTCTGTGTCAGTTCTCTGATTTTGTCTTCTCTAAAGTCCCTGGGACCCATGTAAGAGCTGTCACCTGTTTGTTGCCACAATGTGATCTATCTATTATGCTCTGGTACATAATGTGTACCGTGAGAATTATTCCAATATTTGAGATTAGAGGAAAAGAAAATATTGTCCAAAGCCATGAGTCTCAAATGACATTAAGAGTGCTCAGTGAACTTCTCCGTGTATGCCCAAATGACTTGGCATCTATCTTAGAGTTTCCATTGTTGGAAAGAGACACCATGGCCAAGGCAACTCTTATATAGGACATTTAATTAGGGCTGGATTACTGGTTCTGAGGTTCAGTCCATTATCATCATGGCAGGAAGCATGGTAGAGTCCAGGCAGGCTTGGCAGGTGAGATTTCTGCATCTTGTTCTGAAGGTTAACAGAAGAATGTCTTCTAGGCAGCTAGAAGGAGAGTCTCAAAGTCCACTCCCACCATGAAACACCTGCTCTAATAAGGCCACACATCCTAATAGTGGCACTTACTTCCTGGACCAAGCATATTCAAACCACCACTTTCTATCCCCTGTTCTGGGGTAGGGGCATAGGCTTGTTCAAACCCATGAGTCTATGGGGGAGTCATGCTTAGTTATATAATAATACAAAATGCATTTAATGTAACTTAAAAGTCCCATAAACTATAGCAGTCTTAACAATGCTAAAAGTCCATAGTTCAAAGTCTTTTCTGGTATTCTTTCAATAAATTAGCTGTCATAACCTATAAAATCAAAATAATAAACCAGGTCACATGCCTCCAACATTATAGGATATACATTACCATACCAAAATGTCATAATGAAGAAATAATGGGCACTAGCCACACCCTAGCTTCCTGGGCACCTGCTGTCTCTGATTATCATAGAGTAACCATGGCAGAGAAAGCATTCCTCAAAGGAACAATATGAAAATATGTACATTATTATACAGAGAATCCTTATACCCCCAGCAGCCATCAACACTTGTGGAGGCCCACATCCTGCAGTCTCTGTCCCAGGGGTAGGAACCTTGACATGCCCAAGCCAGGCTCAGCACAAGGCCATCAACTGCAATGGAAGCTGGACCTTCACCAGTGGCCTTCCCTGGTCTCTCAGACTGCCGAGCTTCAGCTGCACCCCACAATCACTTCATGCATTCAAAACCAGTGCCACCTGGGTGACTCTTACACTGTACCAAGTCTAGCTGCAGCATGAGGTACAACCTTGCTTATCTCTGGAACACAGCTTCTTTTTGCTCTCAGAAAACATTTCCCAGAAGATTTCATCCCAATGATGCTGATCTCCTCTTAATCACCACTAATTTGTTGGCTCCAGTTACCAGCATCAATTGTCCCAGTAGTCCCTTCTATTCTTGACTCTAAAGCCAATGCCACATCACCAAACTTGCCAAGTTCTGTTACTTGCTGGAGCTGGAACATGGACCCCTTGTTCTATTACATTGTCACTAGCGTTCTGTTTTCCAACTCCTTCCCTGCCTAAGATTGGCTGTCCTGGATCTGGCTCCATAGTTCGACCTTGAAATCAAAGATCTGCATGATTCTGTCTTCTGAATGCAGGGATTAAAATCATTCATGCCACATCTGAACTTACGTTTTTCTTCACCTAAAACTTTCTTTTCCCATGCTGGTTTTGAACTCAGAGATCTGCTTGCCTTTCTCTCCTGGGATTTAAGGTGTTCACCACCATTCCTGGACCTAAGCTTTTCATGGCCACTCATCCTCAAAATCCAAATCAAAAGTCTCAAGGATTGAATCACAAGTGTGACCTCCATTTCTGGATTGTAGTTCATTTCAGATTAAATGTCCAAATGAAAGCCATGATATATGTATATGTAATAATAAAATGTAGATGTAACTATTTAGTGTTCAATACCAAATGCATAAACAATAAGCTTAGCTGGGTGGGATCTTGCCCCAAAAGTCACCACTCCCTTAACATGTTTAAGTCTTTGAACACAAAATTCAGCTTCATTTTACTTCCTGATGTTCCTTTAATACTCAAACCATATTTTTGTATTTTTCCTTTCTCAGCTTGCTCCTTTTCATAAAAATGTTCTTCATAAGGGTCAACTTTAGTAACCACACAACAAAATTTTTATCAGGCTGTTTTGAGCTTTCCTCTGCTAATGTACTTAATCTCAATCTCTTCATTTTAGCCTCAGACTGACTCTGTAGACAAGGACAAAATCAGCTACTTTCTTCACCAAAGTATCATAGAAACAGTCTCTAGGTTAACTATTAATATTCTTCTCCTCTGAAATTTTTTGAGACAGGCTCTCAGAGTTCAAATTACCCTCTGGATCAATGTCTTCTATATTGCAACTAGGATGTCCCATTAAGCCCAACTTAAAGCATTCCACTGACTTTCCAAATCCAAACAGCCACATTCTCCCAAACAAAGTCATTGCCAGAGTTGTCACAGCAATACCCCAGTACCTGGAACAAGCTTCTGCCTTAGAGTTTCCATTGCTGTAAAGAGACACTGTGACCAAGGCAACAATTATAAAAGACAATATTTAACTGGGGATACCTTATTGATTCTGAGGTTTAGTCCATTATCTTCATGGCAGGAAACATGGCAGAGTCCAGGCAGGCATGACACTAGAGGAGGTGAGAGTTCTACATCTTGTTCTGAAGATGAAGAAAAGGCTGGCTCCAGGGAGCTCAGAGGAGGGTCTCAAATCCCACCCCCACAAAGACACACTTTCTACAGCAAGGCCTCACCTTCTAATATTGCCAAACACACAACCTGGACCAAGCATATTCACACCACCATTACATCCCTCTTTATATATACTTGCTCAGTCATGTTCATTGACATTTTAGTTAAAATAAGGAAATAGAAAAATTAAAAATATCCTTCAGCTGTCTAACGTGCAAGAAAAGTGTGGTGCATCTATAAAACAAATTATACTTCAGCTGTAAGGTAATCAAAATCATGAACTTAATGTAGGTAAATGGAAACAAGAAAAGATTCTATTGAGGAGTAATTCAGACCCAGAAAGAATAAAGTCACATGTTTCTGCCCTTTAGTAGGAAATGTTTAGTATCAAATCATCAAATATGAGTATATATCCTAAAGTAATTGTGGAAACAAAAAAGTTAGAGTGGTTGTCCCTTGTAAGGGTAGAGAAGTGGAGTCAATAGGGGAGAAGAGAGGTGTAAATCTTATGACAAGGGAACTGGGATAAGAGGTCTCTAAGGAAATGGGAAGACAATAAATTCAAAGACGGAGAAGGGTTATTTGAAGAAAGGATGTCTAAAAATTTCATAAGGAATTATACAATTAGCTATCTATATATAGCAACAATAATACACATAAATCTATGTATAAATATACATATATATTTATAATGAAAATTTCTGATTTGAGTTGAGAAAGTGCCTTTCTTTTTTATTTTGATTTCTAATTTTTCATTTTCTTTTTTGCCTTTATTTTATTTTATTTTATTTTATTTTATTTTTATTTTCTATATTCTTTGTTTACATTCCAGAGGGTTTCTGCTTTTCCAGTTCCCCCTCACCATATGTCTCATAAGTCCTCTTCCCTCGTCCATTCCCCAATC
>BDUI01000049.1:282412-365357 GCA_002335545.1 Apodemus speciosus | reverse complement strand
ATAATACAATAATATAATGATAATATATAACATACAAAATCTGACATATATATTTATATATATGTATACAGGAATGAATATAAGTCCTAATGGCATTTCAGATTCTTTACATATTTCCAAAAAAAATGAACTCTTATTAAAATAAGAGTGACTTCATTTTGAATCTCTGAATCTATGGTCATATTTTTAGACTATTTTCAGTTAACATTTGTTTTTCATGATCTATTAAGCTTTTACAATAAAAATAAATCAAACCAATTCCTTCCACAATTCCTGTAACCAAAATTAAACCTGCAGTGTTGTTTGGTACATTCTTTACATTACAGGAAGAGCTCAGGAATGTTTCTTTAAACACACCTCTAGATAAGATTCTACAATCACAATAGAGCCAATAGGCTAGCTGAGGACACTCGCTTGTCTTGCCAGCTCATTGAGAGTAAAAGTATTATTAAAAGGTCCATGTTCCCTTCCAGCTGCATATGTAGCAGAGGATGGCCTTGTCAGACATCAGTGAGAGAAGAGGCTTTTGGTCCTGTGAAGGCTGGTTGCCCCAGTGTAGGGAATGCCAGGACAGGGAAGCAGGAGTGGGTGGGTTGGTGAGTAGGGCAAAGGGGCGATAGGGGGTTTTCAGAGGGGAAAAAAGGAAAGGGGATAACATTTGAAATCTAAGTAAAGAAAATATCTAATAAAAAAGTCTATGTTCTCATTGATGAGAATTAAAAAATGTATAATTTTTAGAGTGTTCACAAATATATTGTATATTATGTATTTTCATACTTGCCTGCCTTAGTACCTGTGCACCTCATTGCAGAAATTTGTTGAAATAAAGTTGTATGCACTTGCTGGAAATGAGAGAATTTTGTTTTGTTGTGAAAACTAAAACTTAGTGGGATGAATGCCCACTATAAGGAATGATAATGGTTGCCCTGCACAGGTGTTTCCTTTGCACATTTTTATAATAATCTATAGAACATAGTTTGCATTTCATATTTAAACAACAACCCAGAACAGATAACTCATTCAACTGCCTAAAAAATGTCAGACTGAGTATAGTAAACTTCAAAGTCAACACATTTTAACCAACATGAAAGCATAAGATAGTGCTCATATTAAATTCAAGCAAAGTTAATTTTACATCTTTATGCTTTCATATGTAATTGCCTTCATCTCAGAGAGTCAACAATAGATACAATCTGAAGCTCCATTCGGCAACATGATGATGACCAAATAATTAGTTACTATCCCAAAAAAGATGGAATACTTAGTTTAAGAGCAACTAGGAAAAATAATGAAATGTACATTGAATATATTTTATAGCATTGAATGTTTGAGTGAGGTTTAAAAATCAATTGTTTCAATCATGTCAACATTTCCAATATGGTTGTAGGTCACTGCTTTCTCTAGAATTTTCAGTTCACTGTCTTGTCCTACCTTCTATTATCTCGAGAAGGTCTATAAAGGACTTAGATTTTCTTACTGGCACATACATTAGTAACACTTGTTTTGTCCTATTATGATTTAAGATTATCACTTGTACTTGTGGCTTCATAGAATTTCCCCTTTAAAGCTACTTTTATTTCGTATTTCCATAATGTTTTTATATGCCTTTTTTTCCTTCACAAGGGAAAGGTTTACTTCATTGCTAAAAATCCCTTCCCAGACATTTTCACATTCCTACATATAATTTATCTTTCCTTCAGTTCAATTTTTGTTGAATAAAATAACCATATACCAAATGCATCACAGAAATTTCTTATATTTGAATCAGATTTCCCTGAAACTTTTGAAATATATGCTTTTAAAAATAAATCCAGCAGACAATTTTTGTCAGAGTCCAGTCTGATTTCAAGTAATTAAATGCCAACGAATGGAGGGTGTAGGTCCTTGGCTTTCTAGTAAAGGAATGTCTGTTAGCTGGATAGCTAAGGAAGCAGGCAGAATGTCCATCCTTTACTATCAATGGCTGCTTCTACACATGACTGAATATATATATTTTTTCACAAACGCACTTAAGCTTCCAGCTTATGGATCATCCAGGTGTAAAAAGAAATACAGTTATCTTTTACCTTCCAAAACTGCTGTGCAAAGTCTAGTCAATTAGTATTTTCGAACAGATTTAAGGAACTTCAAATTAAATGTAGCTATGAGCAGTCCCTTGGCTTTTTATATCATTTAAATAGATAAGAACTAGAGAAATCTCTCACATAGGAGAAGCAATTACATTTCCAAGCAAATATCATTTTGTATTTTAAGATGTCCATGAAATGCTGTCAAATATATACATACATATATATATATATATATGTATATATTTGTGAGCGTGAATTCTGATAATGATGGTATTTGTTCTCTTTTTCTTATTTGTTCCTTTTCTCCCTAAGCCCTGTCCCTTTCCCCCACCCTCACCTACATATTTACTTATTTTTTCTGAAATGACTTTATGTGCATTAATTTCCCAATTTGTCTTCACTTATAASGAACAATCATTTATACACTGTTTCTTATTTTAATTAACAGGAATCAATCTTACCCTCAGAACAATGGCTCCTCCAGCACCTAACTTTTCGGCACAAATTTCTTTATTTCCTCTTCTTCCTTTAGTGTTTGAAAGAAGCATGCTATTTTTACATGATGTCCCTTTATCTCATTGATATAATAAAAGTCCTTCTTTGGTGTGTCCAAGCTAAGTTAAGGCAACCTTTTCTCTTGTCATCAGGATTTTCCTATTAGAAAACAACATAGTGTGTGAACTATAGGTCTATTTCATTATTATTTTGAAGTATGTAATTGAAAAATAGCACTCTCAGGTTTAAGAACTTAGATGCGGGACTATAATTGTTAACCTTCTATGGCCACATGCTCCGTCTCAGAATTGTTACACATGTAATTGCATACTTCCTTGTCAATACTAACAAGCTACAGAAGAATGGAACTGCTCAAATGTTCATGAAAAACTAAGAGTTGCCTATCACTGACCTCCATGTGTCTCCCTGAGATGTGGGTACTGTATTGCACACATTGCTCTTTTGACAAGCTTTCAGGAGACGTAAGGACAGATGAAGTTGGCACCTGAAGTTCACCGTGGCCTCAAGACCTGCTCCTGCTCCTGAAAAACCAGTTTTGGTACCTTGAATGTCAACTGCAGCTGCTGGTATGTCTGTGACACACACAAAGACATGCCATCAGTGGGCAGTGAGATTCAGAGAACAGAAAGTCTAACATCACAGGACCTTTAATAGGGAGCTCTGTAATAGCTCAGGACAAACATCCTGTCCTCATTTTCCTGAGATGTAATGGTTTGGAGAGTGTCACCAACATAATGGCCTCTATAAGTGTCCCACTATGTATTGAAGTAGTGTAGACTTGCAGATGGATTCATCTAATCAAAAGGCTAAAATGAAGAAATGAAAGTCAGCTTAGATGACCAATTTATTTTACTATGAAAATATGTATTGGGAGTGATAGTATAAATTGTAAAACCAGATGTAAAATTTCTCCTTTAAAACACTCCATTTCTTTGAAATGAACATGGAAGAGAGAGTTCAGCCTGTAAAGAAGTTCACTGGGGTATCTCAGAATTTGTGGTTAGGCAAATGTGTGCCCCCTTTAAATGAAGTGTGTTATTATGTATGAATTATTTGGAACAAAGTGATCTTCTTCCAAATAGTAAAATAAGATATAATGATAAAATTCTAGTGGTATTTGAGTCTCTGAACCTAAGAGCCAATACCTTTGCTGGATCTAAGAGAGTGAATATTCAATATTACAAACTGGTTTGATGCTGTTTAATAATGAGGTTTAAGCTGGTGTTATTTGTGTTGCTTAAGATCCAAAACAGAAATCACAAATACATTATACTTCTAAGACAAATCTACAAAACTGATGAACATCAAACTATTTATGCATGGATAGAAAAGGTTTTTTTTTCCGCCTAGTTTTTCACCTATTTTATTTTCTTATTGATGAAATTTACATATAAACATGTGACCTGGTATTTCGTCAGTTTAACTTAATGAATTCAGATGTATCCTGGTATGTCTATTCTATTCAAAACAGGTGTGATATATGAGGGGGCAAACTACTATGTAAACAACCTGCAAATTATTGATGGTAATTTATGTAAATCCAGTTAGAGTCAAGCCAATATAATCCAGACACAGAATCTTTATAAAGGTACTTCCTCTTTTACTCTAAAAAGTTTTAAATTAGTTTTGGCCAAGTTATTTCAGGACTGGATTTCACACTTGAATATAATAAGTTCGCCCTTTTCAGGTTGTCCATAAGACTTTCCATGGATTTTATGGAAAACTAACTGAATTATCTTTAAGAAGCTAATTTTAATAAAAGGCTTTTTACTACAAAAACATTTTCTATAAACCAGCAGCAGCAAATATTTGCCCCAAAATTTTTACTCAACTCTTCAGTATAGATTTTAAACATTTTTTTCTCATCAAATGGTGAGGTAAGCATTTATAACCAGAAATATACCAAAAATAATAAAAATAAAAAGGAAAATACAAACAAATACAGCATTCAGTTACTCTTCTGCTCATAATTTACCAAGGCTTGAGAGGCCTTGTCTTAAGTCCCTTCTGGGTCATTCTTTGAATATTTGTATACCTTGTCGCTCATAGAATTTTCCTCTAGTCACTAGGGAGTATGAGGAAAGTGTAGATGAAGTTATGGTAGTCACTCATTAAGTCATACAATCTCTGATATATGTGAAAATCTGAATATGAGGTAGGGTTAGGCTGGGTCGAAGAGAGGCTGACTAGTCAGTGAGGAGTACAGTGGAGCTTTAGGTGGCATTTCTTTCTGGCGAGCAGACCTCTTCCCAAGCGTTACAGCTCTTATGACAAAAGCTCTTGGACACTGGAGCAGTTCTTGCGCACCTTTACTCCTGCTGGATAAGATTCTTATATACAGGTTCTGACAAAAGGTATTTCTCATTGGCTTGGTCTGAGAGCTTGGGGAAACCTTATTTGCATGTGGGAAATATGCAGATATTTCCTTGGTGCTGTTCCCACATCCCTGATGTCCCTACCCTCTCTGCTTCAGGGGTGGGGTCGGTTGTGGAAGGCTCTACCTGCCAGGAGCTGGGGGTTGAACACCTGCTGTCCTTTTTCAGGCAACAGTCACCTGCTGGGTCTCTGGGGTTCTAAGCCTCTCAACCTGGTACCAGGCTGCCTGTGTACAGCTCACCGACCCACATGAGTATAGAAGAATTTTCCTAAATTTTGCATAATATTATAAACATCAAGTTTATCCTGAGACTTGTCATCCCAGCAGTCAGGAATATGGTGAGGAGAAGTGAACCCATATAATTGCATGAAACTTCTACAGGGTCCTCCAGAGCGGCATTACACATTACAAGCAAAACCAAAGACAAAACAAGCAATCATTAAATTTCTAATGAGACGAATCATCTAAGAAATTAGCTAGCAAAAAGTAGCAACTGTCTATAAAAAGAGAAGGTGTCCACATCACCTGGAAGGGGTAAATGGTTAGTGAGTACTGGGAAGTATGATTTTTCTTTTCTATTGGATTTTTAAGTTGGATGTTTTATTACTTGAGACCTTTTATGTAAGCACTGCATTACATAATGTCTACCTCTCTCTCTAATACCACCATTCTTACCCTGCTCTCATATTCGCTTTAAAATTCATGATATCTTCTCTGTGTGCATGCCATTGAGTCAACCTAGTGTTGCTTTTATTGTACTTTGGCTAACAATGCTAAAGAGATGTATTTGCCTAGGAAGCTTGCAGCAACAGCTTTGTGAGTTCTAGCCTTCAAATACTGAATACTTACACAACTGATTTTTTTCTTTTTAATATAGTTGTGCCTATGTCCTGACTCTTTCCTGTAAAGTAAAAACATATTAGTATTTTTTCGTATTTGTGTGTTTTAATGTGTTTTGAGAGAAAATGCACATTTTACAAGTAATGGTGTTCTGTAAAGAACGGAATTTTGGGCTTTGGAAAAGATTTTGATTTTTTTGTTTTTGGTTTCTTGAGACAGAGTTTCTCCGTATTGCCCTAGCTATCCTGGAATTCACTCTGTAGACCAGGCTGACCTCGAACTCAGAAATCCACCTGCCTCTGCCTCCCAAGTGCTAGGATTAAAGGCATGCACCACCACCACTGCCTGGCTTGGTATTTTAAATAAACCAAAATATTAACTTCGAGTGTCTGAGTTTTTAGATTTTGAAACTTTAAAGGATTTTATACTTCATACTGTAATTTTGACTATGAGATCTTAGAGATAAACTATGGGGACTTGAGGGACAGTGTGGTTCCCAGGCACCAGGTCTTACCACTAGTTAGCCCTCCAAAGATCTGTGGCCATCGGTCACACAAGGGTGATGGCCTAAGCCCTTCCACAGGTGGAGGATGTGACCTGAGGCCACATAGGCTCAAGACAGATCTCCATTTTAATACAGTACCAAAAGCCCTGTGTGTAGTCAATAAGCTTTGCTTCCCAGACACTCCTCCCTGAAAAATATTTAACCTCAGGCCCACTCTGAGAATTGGAGTATGGTTTTACTCATCCACTTTCTGCCATCACAATAAATGTGTTAAAACCATTTCATTGGTATCCGCCATAGAGAGCCATGGAGAAGGCCTTCGCCTACAGAGCTGCAATGTGCTTACAGCCTCAAAGCCAAACCCAAGCCTACAGCTAACCACCAAATCGAGCCAAGCTCTCGCCCAATAGGACCAGAGAGAGTTCCCCTCCTTTCCCCCTCAGCCCTGCATAGATCCAGCCCGAAGGCCCCCAGTCCATTCTCAGCCCTTCAGTGGAGCCTGGGTGTCCGAAGCCTGAGGACCATATAACCGTGGCCTCGTTGCAGGCAGGTGGACCCCCGAGCCAGCTCCAGTGGTCCTGAGCCTCAGACTGTGCTTCCCCACCCAGGGAGCAGTGTCACAGGGCTGTCCTAAGGCCCAACACAAACCCTGGGACAACGTGGGGTAAGAGAAGTCAACTTTCCCTTTCCTGCCTCCCAGAATGGCCAAACCCTCTGGTGGAGGTGACTCCGTGGGACCCCACAACCCTACAATAAACAAAAGAGAAGACATTGAGATTTGATATTAATGTGTCCATGTGCCAGGTTCACAAATGATCTGTTTTTTTCCCTTTATCTTCCTTTTCATCGACTTGACACAGACTTTTTTGAGAAAAATGAATTTAAGTTGAGTAAATACCACTAACAGATTGACATTTCTTGTTTGATGAGTGATTTCAGAGGGCCCAGTTCACTGTGGGTGTTATCACCCCAGGCAGGGTGATATGAATTATATGAAGTGATATGAATTATACATATGAAGTATAAACAAAGCAAGCACTTTCCTACCATAGTTGCTTTTGATCATGGTGCTTATCACAAAAATAGAAGCCTTAACTAAGGCAGCAATCAAGTCTAAGTTTTAGTAACCATAAATGAAATTTACAGGGAAATGGATGAAGCTAGAAAAATTCATCCAATGAGAGGTAACTCAGTCCCATAATGATAAATATTATATAGATTCTCTTAAAGTAGATGCTAGCTTTTAAGTTTTAAATAAGTAAGCTACAGTCTGTATGATATGTAGGTTAGATAGAGAAGAACTAAGGGAATAGGAATGGATAAGAACGGGAAATAGAACTGACACTTAAGAGGCCACCCAGAGACTGCCCTACCTGGGGGATTCTCCTACAGTCACCAAACCGAGACTCTATTATGGACTGCAAGAAGTATACACCAAAAGGAGCATGCCATGTTTGTCTCTGGAGGGTCCCTGTCAGAGCTACAGAGGTAGGTGCTAGCAGCCAACCATTGCTCTTGGAATGGGGTCCCCAATGGAGGAGCTGGAGGGTGGTCCGGAAGAACTGAAAGGGTCTGCAGCCCCATGGGAAGAACGACAATGTAGGCCACCCAGATGCCCCAGTACTCCCAGGGACTAAACCATCAACCAAGGGGCACACAAAGTTCCAGCCAAAAAGGTGGCAGAGGAATACCTTGTTGGGCATCAGTGGGAGGAATGGTTCTTGGTCGGGTGAAGGCTCAATAGATGCCCCAACAAAGGGAAATCGAGGGTGGGGAGGTGGGAGTGGGTTGGGTGGAGGGGCATATACTTGGAAGCAAGGAGTGGGAGGAGGGTTGGGGGTTTTTAGGGAGGGGGAAAACCGGGAAAGCTTTTAGCATTTGAAATTTAAATGAAGATTGTATTTAATAAAAAATAAAGAACTAATACTTACTGATGCTCAGACAAGTGTGTGGGGGGCAGGCAAAGGAGTAACAGATGAAGAGGGGTGTTGAAGAAGGGTGGAAAGGGAGAAAATGGTTAGAGAACAAAAACTTTGTCTTTGCCTTTGTTGTATTTTGATTTTGTGTACATAAGTTCTTTGTTTCTGTCATTTATCCTTCCTAGCTTTTTCTCCTATTTCTGGAACTGTAGTTAGCTTCTTTGCTACTTTGGAAAGAATATTAGTCAATTTTGTTTTAACTATTTTGCTTACTTTTCTCACTCCCTTTGACTTATAAATAGCATCTATTCCTGTACCCTATACGATGTGGATATCCTATTCTCCTTTGTTGAAATGTGTGTTTTGATTTTGTGTGGACCTTTACTATAGATACTTGTTTATGATCAAAGACCCTTGCCTCTTCTGTGCACTGTCTAAAGAGTCCATCATTTTCTCAATCCTTACTTTTTACCTTAGGATTTTATCTTATATTAATATTGCTCACATGTTCCTTCTTGCAGCCTGCTTTATTTTTTCAGAATTATTAGCACATTGATAATTGTTGATTGCAACTCTCTGATAATGTTGGTGCCTGTGACATTTCTTACCGTGACCCTTTCTCAGTCCCTTCATGTGTGTATCTGCTTTCTTGTGATATTTCCTTATAGCCAGACAGGAAGCACCAGGTAAACGGGTCTTTCATGTTATGATGCTAAGAGTAGAGGAAGAATTTTATAGTTCTATGATTATAATTGAGGCTGACATGAGTGGCGTCCTGGATTCATGTCCCCCAGCCCTTCCTGTAGCTTTTGAGTCTTGTGGGAATAAGACAGGTCTCTGTTCTTCATCAGTCCGTCTTCCTAATCATTACAGGGTATATCTTTGCTCCATGTTCTCCCTTCTATCAGGCAGTCGAGAGAAATTGGTTTGTTCTAAGTTAATTAGGCTTAGTTGTTAATAAAGTMATGATATTCTGCTTCCATACATGTGAGATGTTCATTAGAAGCACCTTGCTTATTCATAGTAATTAATGTGCAAAGCACAAGGACCTACTTATTGCATAATTTTATAAAGAAAGACTGTTTACGACATTTTGAGGTCTATGTTAGCCATGTTATATGTCATATGTTAGAAATATTGAAGTAATTTTATGGAATTTGTGTTGATATGTTAGATACGTGTCTAAAATCAGCCTAATTTTCTTTATGAAAAAAATGATACCGCATTTTGATATAATTTCAATGCATATTTCTTTCCTAAAATATTTCTAAAATAGCAAATGCTTAATTATTTTTATGTGTTCAATGGCCTGCCATTAATAAATGAGCTTAATTATGTGTCTACATATTAATTTATAAATTATTTTTTTCTTTACATTTTATGGTGTAATGCTCTTTAACAGACACTTTTCATACTTTTTTTTAAAATATTTTCTTCTTGCTATTTACAGTTGCATGTTCAGACAAAGCACAGAAATGCAGTGGGATGCACCTCCTCTCTCTGTCTCTTTAGAACACAGCATTAATTTGATAGGGAAGGTGTTTTGCACTTCCTTACTCTGATAAGATATGGAGTGTCAGTGACATTACCATTGCATAGGCCAGAATAGAAACATGGTGGATTAAGACATTTGCTTGTATCCTAAAGATTACTGAAAATGCTTGATTATCTCTTAGAAAGAATAAATAATTTGAGTTGCTTTTAATCTCACTAAATGTTCAATGATCAGTGAAGAAAGTATCTAGGATGTAAATTTAAAACAAAATTTCCTTTTGAATAAGGTCCCAAAGTTATCTACTGTTTCCACCAGATGTCTTTAGATATTTTTTACACCAGATAGAAAAAAATCTATGAGCATTCCCTATGAGCATTCATCAAGTACTTTTGGAAGCATATTATACCCTTAGTATATGGAAGTCAGTAGCATAGTATATAATGTGATCTTTAAATTGATTTTATAAACTATACCTTTAGCAACAGAATTAGCATTTAATGTTGTTAAGAAAATTATGACACATTCATTAACCCTGAGTCATAAAATTTATTTGTTTTAGTTTTCTATAGCAGATTCTTTTGGTCAAATATAAAGAAACAATGCATTCCTTATACATCACCTGCCTCAACTGCTAATCTGAATATCACATAGCTATACTCATTTATTTTATTTGCACACACATTTAACTACTTGCTTGTCTTAACTTCCTTTTGTTCTCTAATAGCAAAACAGTTAATTAATGAGAATTGACAGACATCTTCTTTTTATGTTAGTCTTAATTCCTCTATTTTAAACTATTTTTCCATAGTAAAGTTATTAGAAAAATGAGCAGTGTTCATTCAGTTGATGCACAGTTTTATAGACCATCTTACAGATATTTTGAATAACTGATAAATTACCATTGTCCCTATTTAAGGCATTTCATTGCTTTAATCTATGATTTTGGAAGATACATATATTTACTCATTATTTTAGTGTAAATAAACAGTGATGCCAGCAAGACCAAGAACAAAATATTCAGAAGGGTACTTAGAGGAATACTAAGAGTAATAGGAAAATAATAGGGCTTTAAGTAGAAAGGAGGAGGTGTATGTATACATAAAGAGAGAAAGACAAAACAACAGTACACATTCCTAAAAATTCTTTTTTTTTATTGGACATATTCTTTGTTTACATTTCATTTCCCTTTTCCTGGTTTCCCCGCTCCCCCAATGTCCCATATGTCTTTTTCCCTAGTATGTGGAGGACTAGTATGTGAAGTTTTCCTCAAGGGTATGGTAAATGAAATTCTGTCAAAATCTGTGACATCTAGATGGTTCTCCGTTATCTTTCTTTTCTTATTTATTTATTTATTTATTTATTCATTCATTCATTCATTCATTCATTTATTCATTCACCTTACCTTTGGTTCTATGTCCCTCTTCCTAGTCACCCCTACCCACAATCCTTTCCCCTGCCATCTCCCCTTCTCCTCTAAGAGGGCAGAGGTCACACAGAAATATTCCCCAACCCTGACACATTAAGTCACTATGGGGCCAAGGCACATCCTCACCAACTGAGGCAAGACAAGACAGCCCAGGTAGAAGAACATATCCCACAAACAGGCAACAGCTTTTGGGATAGCCCCCACTCCAGTTGCTTGGGACCCACATGAAAACCAAGCTGCATAACTGTTACATATGTGCGGGCGGAGCCTAGATCCAGCCCCTCCACATGCACTTTGGTAGGCGGTCCAGTCCCCGAGATCCCCAAAGTTCCAGGTTGCTTGACTGAGTTGGTCTTCCTGAGAAGCTTCTATCTTTTGGGGGGCTGCAATCCCTCCCGTAACTCTTCTGTAAGACTCCCCAAGCTCTATCCACTGTTTGGCAGTGTGTCTCTGCATCTGTCTTCTGGGTAGAGCCTCTCAAAGGATAGCCATAGAGCTAAATTCCCTTTCTTTTTTATACTCTCTTTTAGTCACAATGAAAAATAATAATAAAGCAGTGCTATATCTTGATGCGTGAATGTTTAAGTACTAGAACACAATGTTAATTGTTTTAAGAAGAATGTCTAGGGTGGTGTGAGGAGAATCTGACACGTATTGGGAAATTGTAATTAGTGAGCACTAAAACTCATTGAGTTTATAAATCAAAGCATGATATTATATCTTACTATTACATAATTTATGGTATTAAATAGCAAAATTTTTATCAGAAAAAGGAGATATTTTGGCCAGGAGCTAATTTTAAACATATTTTACAGTTAGATAGCAAATGTCTAAGGAAAACTGTCATAAATGTTTCAAACTTTGTGATTTGTGTGGTACAGTGGCAAACATTTATGAGAACTTTTACAATATTGAAAAAGGGAGAAAAGTGAACTTGTCACCCAGACACCCTAGATAGCAGTCAGAAAATAAGTCTTCAGTAGTATGGGTTGGCTATTAATAGTTGTTTGGTATTGTAAAAAAAATGGGTAAACATGAATAAACTGGTAAAAATTTTTAGAATTTTCATTTGTAGGACTAGGCAACTATGTAATCCTTATGAAGGAAAAATATCCTTTATGTTGTACTCAGTGGATCCAAAACTTCTTCTAACCTGCTTCTACAATATCTTCCAAATTTGTTGTAAAAAAATTCTCAAGTACTTAATAATGGAGTCATAAGAGCATCCTACTTCTTTAAGACCAATTTTTTTTGCATTTGCATCTATTCTCAACACTTTGAGAGAATATCTATTATAAAAATTTGAAGAAGAATTAATTAATCTCATTATTTAGAAGGTTTGGTCCATGGCAACTTAAAAAAATGCTTTTAGAAAGAATATTGTGGTGATAGGGAGCATTTAGTGACAAAATTATGGCAATTAAAGCAATGAAAACGAATGGCTTGTTAGTATATATTGTACAGGAAATGAAATTCTGTGAATATTAAGTATAATGTATAACTTTAGTTTCCTTTTTGACCAGAAACCCTAAAGTAAAGCTGGGCGTGGTGGCACACACCTGTAATCCCAGCACTTGGGAGGCAGAGGCAGGCGGATTTCTGAGTTCGAGGCCAGCCTGGTCTACAGAGTGAGTTCCAGGACATCCAGGGCTACACAGAGAAACCCTGTCTCAAAAAAAAAAACCACAAAAAAACAAACAAAACAAAAACAAAACAAAACAAAAGAAACCCTAAAGTATTTTTTGTGGGGAGGAAGAAAATGCCAAAGTTGTATTTAAATAGTAGATTGTACCCTAGTACCATGTTAAATTAAAATTTAGAATATAATATGTTTATTAGGTGAGTATAATTTTATGTTAACAAATATGAATTTATATGTTGGATGGTGATGTTTCATTTAGTTATCCTGAATTCAATTTTATTAGTATACATATATATATGTATAGATAGTGTGTGTATGTGTGTTTTCATATATGTATGTATTAGAAAAATAGAGAAAATGTGCTAAGCTATTTGAAATAGGCAAATATCAATGACTGAAACCTATGAGACATGCTTTGCATGTTCCTTGTGGCTTTAATCTATTCTGATTTTGTTTTGACATTTTAAAATACTACTATTTATTTATTTGCTTTTAAGTGTCCTGACTTTGAATCCTCTAATGATGATTGAGTATTATAGTATAGCATACAATATACAGCTTCTGTACCAATAATAATAGCATCATCATTAGCTAAAATAATAAAACTTGAAGCAAATTATTAATGTTAGTATAAGAGATAAATACATTCATTTTTAAGTCACATTTGTTATTTATTTTGGGTCCTCACATTGCTCTATGCTAGTGGAGGAGGCATGGGAAATAAATACCATGGTTCTTGCAGTATCAGGAATGGAATTCAGGGAATTAGATGGCTGTCTCTAAGGATATTGAAATCTCCCTTCCCATGTGAAGTTTGCCTGAAGGAAATCACATCACACTGAAAATTGCCAGAATGTTATTAATGAAGGCTGTGCACACTTCAGACCAAATTAACATTGACATTTATTCTAAACACTATAAAACTGACTCTCTGAAATTATCATTTTTGGGAAAGACTGTTTCCATTCACATGTAAATGACACAACCTAATTGAAAATACTAAAACTACAGAAGGAAAAGAAAAAAAACCCTAAGAACTTTTTAAGTAGTACAAATTCCAAATTACTCTGGGTTCTTACTGTAGAAATAGTCAATTTCTTTAACAGTCTCTTAATTAGCATACTTCAGAATATTCACATTTTTGTGTGTACTAGTATTTTGTAGAAATGAGAAATTATGCCATCCATCATTTCTCCTACTAATTTTAGTTTGTCATTCTTTCTATAATACACACATACACACACACATCGATAGATATAGACATAGATATATATTCTATAATAAGTATATAATCTGTTTAGAGTTACAAAAAATATGCGAAATGGATGAAAATTAAGAACTTATATGTTATAATGGATTTCAAAAATTAATGTTAGTTTGTTGTAGAAAATATCAGTTATAATTGGAATCAAGTTCTGCTATATAACAAAGTTTCTATTATTATTTTTATTATATTTTTTCATGATTTCATTTTTTATTGGATATATTCTTTATTTACATTTCATTTCCCTTTTCCTGGTTCCCCACCCCCCAAAATGTCCCACATGTCCTTTTTCCTTCCCCTGTTCCCCCATCCACCCCTTCCCACTTCCCTGTTCTGGTATTCCCCTACACTGATGCACTAGGCCTTTCATGAACCAGGGTCCACTCTTTCCTTCTTGTCGGACATCAATTGGTATGCGGATTGTGTCTTTGGTGTTCCAAGATTCTAGGCTAATATCCACTTATCAGTGAGTGCATGCCATGGGTATTCTTTTGAGACTAGGCCCTAAGTGCCAGCAGGAAGAATGGAAACAAGCAACCTAGGGAGGTAGGAGGTTGGGGGGACCCTCCAGAATGTACCAGAGTCTTGGGAGGTGAGAGACTTTCAGGACTCAAATGATGAAATGCCCTTTAGTGGGGAGAGGGAACTTACAGAACCTACCTCCAGGAGAAAGACAGGGCATCTAGCAAGGGATGCAGTAGCCATCCCACTAAACTATGGGTCAAAACTCTGACCTATAATTATTCCTGTCTGAAGGAACTACAGGGATGGAAATGGAGTGGAGCCTGAGGAAAAGAAAGTCCAGTGACAAGCCCAAAGTGTGATGTTGAACATTTCTTTAGGTGCTTCTCAGCCAGTCAAGATTCCTCATTTGAGGATTCTTTAGTTAGTCTGTACTCCATATTTAATAGGGTTATTTAGTTCCCATGGAGTCTAACTTCTCAAGTTCTTTGTATACTTTGGATATTTGCCCTCTATCAGATGTAGGGTTAGTAAAGTTCTTTTTCCAAGCTGCAGCTTGTTATTTTGTCCTATTGACAGTGTCCTTTGCCTTACAGAGCATTTCCAATTTTATGACATTCCATTTGTCAATAGTTGATTTAGAGCCATTGGTGTTCTGTTCAGAAAACTGAAGTTCACTGTTGAACTTAATTAAATTGTAGCACACAACTTTTACTGATTAAATTAGTTTTATACATTTATATTCTTATAGATATATTTATTTTCACAAACATGAAAATATAAAACTTTATTCTTAAAAACATAAAACTATGAAATGTCATGCATATAGGTTTTACTTAAAATATCGGTACTTAAAAGAAACAACTAAAAATTAACAAAAAAGAATTAATCAAAACTCTAGACAAAATAAGTTCAAAAGTGATTATATAAGTTTATAATAAAATATATTATATTGCCTCCTTGAACTCTCTAAAATTACGGGTTAGTAGCTAAAATGTATTTCATGCCACCCTATCTGTTCTTTTTAATATAAGGACTCAGTCATAATCCAAACATGGTACTCCCAGAGTTATAATTGCATACAGATATGCACTGTGTTGGGAAGTTGACAGTCATCGTGCTAATTAAAACAATTAAATTTGATGCCTCAATATTCTCTAGTCATTCATATTAAACAGTATCTTAATTGTTCACCTTTTAGTCAGTACTTGACACACTGTGAAGAGAAACTTAGTTTTAACAATTTAACCTGGAGAATTCCTCATGGGACATGGACATAAGCTACTTGGCTCCTTGAAAACAGTCTGTTCTAATTTCTCCAACAATGTTAGCGATTGGATCTGATCAGCATGCACTCGGGCATTTCAAAGAGGAGCTCATAGCACTTTTTGGCATGTGAGTGATGGGTGATGCCTAACACCAGCTGTCTTTTCAGCTGTGACCTGACATCTAGCCTGTCAAATGGCTCAATCAAAAGAATTCGTGGGATATGCTGCTCCCTTAAGTGAGAGCAATGCCTCGAGTCAGACATTCCTGCATTCTCCTCTGATGATTTATAGGAAATAAAAATAAAAATAACAACAACAAAAAACTCCACACCACGTTTCCTACTGTCTTCATACTTCACGACGACAGATTTAGACGAGCGTTGACTTTTAGTGGCAGTAGGCTTCTGTCACACTCTTCTTTCCTTTTCTTTTTCCAGTTCCAGAATTATCAAGCAATTTAATTAGTGGGGAAGTATCACATTTGTGTTAGATATACCCAAACATTTCTCTGGCCTTTTTTTAATTGGTTATTATATTTGTTTACATTTCAATTATCCGTCTTCCTGATTTCCCCTTCACAACCCCCCTATCCCATCACCCGTCCCCCTGCGTCTATGAAGGCGCTTCTACTCACCCATACACCCCTGTCTCATAGCCCTTGCATTTCCCTACGCTGGGCCATTGAGCCTTCAAAGGACCAAGGGTCTCTCCTACCATGGATGCCAGATAAGGCCATCCTCAGCTACAAATGCAGCTGAAGCTGTGGGTCCCTCCATGTGTACTCTTTGGTTGGCGGTTTAGTCCTTGGTAGCTCTTGGGGGTCTGGTTGGTTCATATTGTGGAGCTCTGGGCCGGCTAGTTGTTCTTTCCCTTTTTAAGGAACTTGCTTTTCATTATATTATTTCATGATGTATTAATTCCCTAAAGGGAATTAATTTCCCTTCTCTGTGAGGGAATCTCAATTTATTTTCTTGGAATGTGTATTAAGTCTCGGTATCTAATAGATACCTTTAACAGAGGTCTATCTAGTAGATAATATTAAAAAATGTTTACAGTTTTGATGTAAGTTCTTAAATCAGTTAGTGAACAGAAATTTCAAATTCACAAAGGTTGTAAGTGAGTCCTTTAACTTGTTTTGGTACATAGCTTAAATTTGAAAACAAATGACAAAGAACAACTAACTCACTACTTTAGTAACTTCTTAAAACAGGTATATTTCCACATCTTTTCTTTCCATTTTTTCAGTCAATCCATGAGCAAAGTCAAATATTAATGAGTGCATTGCTTTAGTGAAGTTTTATGACAGAAGTTATATATGAGTGAAGTGAGCATTTCAATTTCAGCAGTGCTTATGAGAAAATTAAAAGGCATAGTGAAATACTATTGAATTTCTTGAATTAAATAATATTTTTAAGGTGTAATATTTGAGTCAAAGTATTCTATTCCCAACACATAAGTGGGAGCAGAAGAAGTAGGAACCCTTCTTGTCAGTTGTTCTTGCTTTATGTGACATTAAATAAAACTATTGCTTCAAGTGCAGATTTAACTACAATACTGTAATATTTGGATTCTGTATTCTGTATTATGTTCAAGAGATAAACTCTTGTTTCTGTCTCAAGAATATGGGCATCTAATTCCCCAAATGTCTTCAGTATTTCTAGAAGAATATGTGCCTTACTACAGCTGAAAAATATTAATGCTAGATTCAGTGTATTTTCTATAAAGTAATAGAAAGTATTTGAAAGAAAGAAAATAGACAAGATAGAGTCTTGATAGGTTTGAACACTATTACAAGGGTAGACAAGAATATGTGTCTTGCTTTTCATTGCTTATTAAGACAGATGACTATAAGCTAAAGTTGAATGATTTTTAATATATAAGGAATCCTACTTACTCTTGCACATTAAATTTTTATTTAGCTGCTCTGTGACTCCTCTTAAAACTTCACTGGGCCACTCGTCCCTGAGTGGTCCTTGGGCCTGAGGGGTTTCTATGCCCCAAGGTAGGAGAATGCCAGGATGAGAAGGTGGGAGCGGGTGTGTGTGTGGGTAGGTGGGGGGAGGGAGCATGGAAGAAGCGTTCTCCAGAGTGGAGACCTGGAAAGGAAATAACATTTGAAATGTAAGTAAAGAAAATATCCAATAAAAGAAAATAAAAACTTCAACTGGAACAAAGATGTCACTGGTGAAGATTATCTTACAGCTATACATTCTGGTTTGTTTATTTTTATCCATTTATCCCATTGAATCAATATGAAAGTATACTCTAAAATCAGTGACAAATATTAAGGATTTTCCCAAATGATTATTTCATAATATTTAAAATGTACAGGAACTAAAATTGTTGAAAAATTGTGACAATTGTATATGATTATAATTTAAATAAGTAATGTATGACTAAATTTTTAATTTTTTCCTATCTTCCTATCTAGCAGAGTGCTTCTCAATCTTCCTAAAGCAGCAACACTTTAGTACCATTCCTAATGTTATGGTGACCCCCAACCATATAATAATTTTGTTACTGCTTCATAACAATAATTTTCTCATTGATATGAATGTAATGCAAATATTTTTGGAGGCAGAAGTTGAAAACCGCTGATCTACACAAGGATATGAATTATCTCACTTAGATTGTTTCCATTCCTAAAATTTTTCATAAATAACAACCACATGGACTCCTGAACACAGTGTCATGAATTCATCTTCATCTTGAAGCTCCTCTGAAACAGCATGCTAATCACAAGAACCTTCAAAACACACAAAACACAAAAAATATATAACACAAAAAAATAAAGCTTATTCTTTCCTAAGAGAAGCAAAATCACTCGTTCAAAAAGTATTTACTGAACTTCCTCAAGCCCTAGCATATCAGGGAAAAGGAAAACACAAACAAAACAGGTTCTCTTTTCTCATGGAAACAGGAGGACTTATAGACAAATACAAACAAAAGTTCTAAATGACAAGCAATAGAGAAATATTGCAAAAGACTCATAGACATGAAAACACAAACACACAAAATATCCGACAGCATGGAAACTATGGTAAATTCCCACAAATTTCTATCAAGGAATCTTCATTAATATTTGAATGAGGTCTACTGAGATGACTCAACAAGGCATACACCTCCAGAAGAAATGAATTTAGTTTCATTCCCTGGACCGCAATCAAACTCCAAGTTCTTCCCTCAGGCACTTAGATAATTATGCACTCTCATATACAGATAAAAATAAATGTAATAGTATTTGAGCTCAACATTGAGAGAAGTGATAAACGATACAGTGCGTGTATTTGGATATAGGTTTTAGCAGTTTCAGGTTGTGATTATCATTAAATAATTCTCTGAATTTTGATGATTCCATTCTCCTTAGAATAAAATGCACCATTATGGAGATGGGTAGGAGATAAATTCAGAAAAAAATGTCAGTGGTAAAATCGTTTCTGACCTCTGGAGAATATTGAATATCTTGAAGTCCAGTGTGAGTAGGTAACCATTTGAAATTATAATTTAAAGAATATCAGAGTAATGTTTCAGTGGGGGATTTGTTTTGTATTTCTTGTTTTCTGCTTGTGCTGCTTTCCTCTCCAAATTCTGTACACCCCTCAACTCGCCCATAACATTTCAGCTTATATTTACCACCAAAACAACAGTAGGTAGAACAGTGACCATAACACTATTTTGTTTCCTAAATTAGTTGTTGGTTAGTACACAGACTTTCCCCCTCCTTCCAAACATTTCATCATTCCATTTATTTCCAGAAAAAAAAATGTAGAACTATTTTAAACTTTTGTTTTCATTTAGAGAGAGGAGGAGGAGAAGGTGTTTTGTAGTCATGTATTTGACCTTTTCTATAATTATGTATTAATGCCTCACTCCATTTGCCTACAAAATATGCTTTTACTTTCTTATAGCTTAATACTCTATTAGGCTTATGTCTCCTTATTCTTTGTTATTCTATAATATCAAAGTAGTTAACGAACAAAACTGATTACTCAGAAAGTGCAAGACTTTGCTCAAAACTTTCATGAGGAGACTGTCAAAAATATTAATGGTCAAAGTTTTAATTAAGCTTTATTGATTCCATTGATCATGATCTGCCACTATATACAGAGAAAATTGACTTGAGACTATATCCTACTGCATCTATGCCTTCTTTCCTAGGTCTAAATTACAGAGTAAAAGTGGTTCAATGATTTTTTTCTGTTTATCTTCCAAAATATCATCACCTGTCAAAATATTTACTCAATAATAAAATGCTAAAATAACATTCCCTGAAATTGTGAGAGGCAGGCTTTCATGAATAAGTAGCAGCTGGCGTGTTTACCTTCTCTGGAGGAGAAGCAACAGAAGCTCTCTGTGTCAATCAATATGAAAATGTAATTTAATCCAATGAGACAAAAATCAATTTTCCCGTTTTGAAGTTTCAAAGTAGTTAAATATCACCTATTCTCCTTAATTAGTTTTTGATATTTGTATAAACTCACCTTTAAACTTCATAACAATACAGCCTTTTGTTTGAACTTCAGATTCCCATTCTCTGTTCTAATTGAATTCTGTTTTAACTGTTAGAGAGACAAGGAACAAATCTTATTTTCAGAGAAAACCCATGTTATTTTAATGATGGTGAGTCAGACACACAGACTCCAATGGTCAGAACAGCCTGCTATTGTCTGCAGCTGCTGTGGACAGATGGGAACTCTCTGAACATGCTAATTACTGCAAACCCAATTTCGTATTTTGGAACTTATGGAAATTATGTTACTTTAACGGCTATGTAGAACAGTTTTTTATTTGGATGCTTGTAAAATCAAGTAGGCAAAAGAATATTAAAAGCTATTATGAAATGGCTTAATATGAAATATATATGTTCTTTGTCAATGTTTCTTAGTCATACATATGTGTGTATGTATATATATATTCTATACTATATATAGTGTATATATATATATTCTATACTATATATTAACATTTTCAGTTTATCTCCTGTGTTTCGCTGATTCATATCCTGATCCTAAACCCAATTCAAATTTGACACTCCTCAGAATATAGGCATAGGAGGCTCTCTATGACTGAACACTGACTAGGTCACAAGGAATTTCTGGTCTTAAGAGCACCTGTGCTGCTATTTACTTGAAGGATTGCAAATAGGCAATGAGGCTTATCTATCTTGAAACTAAATCAACAGTTATATTCTAGTATCTCTTCAATGCAGATGCTTTTCAACATATTTTTAGCTTATTAAACATATTACATAGCTATGGTTAAGTTGCATGACATTAAATCAGTTTTGCGTGTTAATACTCAGTGAAAATAAAGCATAGTCACTATGAAAATTAGGTTACATCTAAATTTGGTTTTGTGCAAAAAATAGTTTTGTACTTTGATAATGTGTCCTTGATAATTTGTTAAACTGTACATATCATAGGATAAAGCAGTGATAAAATGAAATTAGAAAAATGATTACTTGAAAAGGGTTATCAACTAATATATACAAGGTTTATGCCTTATATGACTCTTACAAAATCCCTAGTACATATTCTGTATAATTTTTAAGTGAATGAGGGACATTGAAATGGAAATTTCCCTTAGTCGCAGGATATCTGATCACACTCTCATCCCCAAAATTGTGTTATTCAGCAAAAAACAAACACACACATACACACACCCTGTTTCTAGTTGTGGTATGCTCAGTCCTTTAACCCCTCAATTACATCCCTTAGTTAAAGGTGCACATACCTTTAATCCCTCCTTCTGGCATACAGACAGACTTTAGTAGTCACCTTCAACCAAAAATAATGAAAAAAAGTTTGTTTGTAGAAGGAAGCACACATGTTTAAAAATGATGTCTAATTGAGTGGCAAACAAAGTGATAAATTGGAGAAAGATTTGACATAGCAGAATACGCCCAAATCTCATGAGAGAGGAAATGGAAGCTACTTGAGCATTAGAAAGAGAGGAGGGAATGGGGGGAGGGAGAGGGAGGGATGGAGGGAGGGGGAGGGAGAGGGGGAAAGAAAGGGGGAGAGGGAGACGGAGAAGGAGAAGGAGAGAGAGAGGAATGGGTAGTTTTATCAGGACAGTTGAAAAAGACAGGTTGCAGAGATAGAACAGGCTAAACAAAGGYGAAGATGGAATGAGCCAGAGAGTGAGAATGAGCCAGAAGATAAGAACATATTGCCAACATTAGTATGAAGCTAAGCACAGCAATTCAGTCAGAGGCAAGGAGAGAAGCCAGATTTGAGCCAGAACAGTTGAGTTGAACTAGCCAACTAGAGTTCAGAAAGAACCAGAAAAGGTGAGCTTATTCAGCAGTACATTTTAGAGGCAAATAAACTTCTAGGCCTGGATAAGATTGTACAGAGTTTAGAAGCTTCCATGCTTAGATCTAGTTGCCAGACTGAGATAATAATCCCTAGAGATGACAAATATATCAGAAGAATAAAATTTACATTACACATTTGTTTACACACAGGATTTTTATCATTTAAAACACACATATCTGACCAATTTTAAGATAATAAAAATTGATTGTTTGAAGAAATAATAAAGAAGGAGGACACTTAAATATCTTACCTGATGTTCAGAAAATTATAAATAAGTATTTTAAAGGTGTTTTTAAATGACAGAAATATGTGTATGTGTCTGTGTATGTTGCATAGGTAATTTACTTAAATTTGAATTCTGACCTATGTCACAGTTAATGCTATAATTTTAAATTGGCATCAATTGAGTTATCCAAAATAAGAGAAATCTGTCGATTTTATGTGGCTTGGAAAGGGCTTTATGTGTTTATGGAGGAATAATGGTCTGGAAACTGTACTTCCACAACACTGGCATTAAAACGTTCTTGGTCCTAAAGAAGCAGGGGTGTACTTGGGCCCAGAAGGGTACTGCCCTCTGCAAGGACTGCAGGTCCATAGTCATTTTCTGGTATCTCGTTTCAAGAAGTGGTCTCTTTTGCACATGCCATTTCCAACGTTTCCTGAAACTTACTGTACTCTGTTATAACCCCACAGTGTCATTACTGTAGTCTTTGGGCTGTCAGCCTCTAGTACTGTCAGGTTTATAAGCCTCTTTTCTCTATAAAATTAACTTTCCTTGGGTATGTCTTTACCGTAATGAAAAATGGGCCAATGAATGCAGAAACAATAGGAGACTATTTCCAGGTGAAGTTTCCATTAGAGAATACTGTGCGCTGGGCTGAACATAGTGTTTTACTGTCCTCTTCATAGCTTTTAATTTTACAACATTTTTCTTTATAGTCTGGCCCTTATATTCCTTATTTTCTCCTCTGTTGTATTTGCTGAGTGTTGGTGTGAGGGGTTTTGATACAAATGTTTCATCTACCCTGTGATTCACAATCTCTCTGGTCAGTGTTTAGAGTGGTTCTAGTCTATGGCTATAGACCTAGTCATTTAGAAAGTATGCTGTCAACATAGCCATCTAACAAAGCAACAAGACTATACATACTCTATTCAAGATCTTATCTTCATTCACACTTATATTAATACAATATAGTTAAGAGGGTATTAGGTTTTAAAACAGATTAAGTTTTCATCAAGGAAAGAAAAAGGTCTTAATTTTTGAAATTGTAAATACATTGTAAATAAACCTTAATCTCTACATGATCCTAAAGCTTGAATTCATAATGTCACCAATGGGAGACAATGAAGTAGAGTATCTTTTATTTAGATTACCAAAGTAAGAAGAATCACTTGCCATATTATGTTAGGAAAAAGCTGAAACCTTAAATTTAGACATCATTGATATGCCTGTGGTATAGTAGGCTTCAAAGTACAGGAGTTTCATCAAAATTAACACATAGAGTTTGCTTTAATATCAAAAAGAAGCAAGTGAGGCATATTGGCAGATTATTAAAGATATAACATGCTTGTAATTGTGAAAATGGTTACCTTGGTCAAAAAAAAAAATCATTGCCAAAATGGTCATGCTCACGAATGGCAAACTTACTGTTGTTATTTTGCTAGATGGTCATCTTGTCAACGTACGCTCGAAATGGCTAGGTCTATATTGGTAGACTAGAGCTGCTCTCAAGACTGATCAAACTCCTTTTAGAAATATGCAGTGGTCGATATAGAAACTTTTTAGCACTGGACAGAGTAAATGTGAGTATTCAGCCATAGAGTGGAAGATATAGCTATATCAAAGCCCCACATCCTAAAACTCAGAAAGTAACACAGAAGAGGAAAGAATATAAGAGCCAGAATAAGAAGAAACATGCAAAGCAATCCTGTAGTCTATATAAGACATGGTGCTGCACACATAAACTCTTAGAAGTTGTGATTAACAGTATATGACTAAGAAAACCAAACAATTTAAATTTGCAGCATGGATGGATGGATGTATTATTTCTTTTCTATTGTGCCTCTCCCAGTCCCAAATGACAATAATAATAATAATAATAATAATAATAATAATAATAATACTACAATAATAATAATGATAATAACTAAAAACAATTTCTTATACGCTCTTAAAATGCCTGTGAAGGCTCAATAAATAATGCCTAATATGGAATAGTCTGGGTCTCCTTCATATTGAAGTTACTATATGAATTTGAATAATTCCTATTCAAATAGAGAATGGTAGCAAGAGCACATAAAGATACACACGTGTTTTATATCTAGTGACATGAAATTGAATTTAACAATAATTACTACACATTTTTATATTTACAGATGGAATGTGCGTTGGTATTATATGTCAACTTTCTAGACTACTATAGTCCAATATTTACTTCAACATTATTCTGGACGCTTCCGTGAAGGCATATTTTTAAGCAAAAATTAACACTCAAATAGTGGCCGTGTGTGAAACATATCACCTTCCATGTTGTACATGTGCTTTATGTAATCTGTTGGAGAAATGCACAGGGGCAGAGGTAGGACAACAGTGAGGGAAAAGAAGAAATTCTTATTGACAGCTACTTTTCCACTGAGATTGCATCATCCTATGATCTCGTGATTTGCAGACTGTGGGTTTGCCCTACGAAATATCTATGGCATCCACAATCATGCAAGTCAATCCCTCAAAAATCCTTTCTTTAAGATTTCAACCTATATTTTCTTACTGCTTCTGATTACCTGAAGAATCCATATATACATATATATACATACACACATGTGCATAACATATATATATGCATATTATATATATACATCATACATGTATAAACATATAAATAATTAAATAAACACATATTTATATGGGTATAGAATACAACATCCTCATAAATGCTTCATGTAATACTGAGTTTATGTAGAGCAGTATATCATCAACTCTGCATCTATTCTAGTCTCATATATTTCTTTTTTCGCAGTACTAATTCCTTATTAATTCCCCAAATGTCTGTTAATGTCATATACATCTGAATTAGAATGTGTCTACTGGGACTTAACTGCATCCATATAATGAAGGTTGCACTAATGGACAGATAATAATTACCACTCAATTTTGTTCTATTTATCATTGTGAAATATATGCAATTTTAATGTTTAATAGTACAACTGATAAAGGAGTTAAATCTACAGAATGTATTGTTTAGTTTGGTAGAATTATGTTGCAGTTCATACATTTTGAAGCCAGCTTATTAGCTGGCAATTTGACTTAACTCAGTGTTTCAATTTTTTTCGAAATACCAAAAATATGGTAATATAATTTTGAACAACTTTAAACACCTTGAAATTACTTTATGAATATTACTGGCTATATCATTGCCATTATCATCACAGAATTGTAGTAATGATATATATTATTAAAGATTTTAAAATATCACATTCCCAATAAATTACTAAAACAGGGTACTTAAATCAGTGACATTTGAATTTATGCTTTTGTTAATGTTTTCTTGTGAAGTAATCAACATATAGGTTGCCATTTCTGCATTCTATTTGCCCATTCTCTGAGTCACTTGGGTTGACATCCATGAATTTTGTGAGATGCTTGATAGGAATTAATTTAAGAGATTAAAATGTGTTTTCTGGATTTATTGGCCCTTGGAGATAAGACACATGGCGTACATGTGTCTTTTGAAGAGGTCAGCAGAGGGTGTCTTTACCTTGAGCGATCCAGAGCTCTGAGCAGAGAACTGAGGGTAAGTGTTGACAGCATGACCAGGTCAGTGGAGGCCAGGGAAGAGGAACAGAGGTAAAAATAGCATCAATTGAGGCCTGCATGTACTCAGCAGGAGCCAAGGGTATTTCTGAACTCATACTGTACTTTCTTTGATAACTCTTAGTCGTCCATTGGGGGATTATCCATGATAATTAATCTTGGAGCTATCTACTGGCCTGTTTATGTACGAATGCAATTATTTTTAGTTATCTGTCACTGGAGAGAACATCATTACTTTCAACAATAATATATTTAGGCAGTCATTATGCTGATCTGATCATGCAAACTAACATTACATAGTTGGAATCTAGTATACTTATAAAACCAAAAAGATAAGGTGAAGAGAAAAGGGCAGGGAAACTGTAAGCAGTACCATCAGTATACAAATATGGGCAATGGTAAATGTCCATTTTCTTAGTGACTTTCTAAGCTATCAGATACATTATAGAGAACGAGTCAGAAGTTGATAATAAATATTCCCTTCTTGATAGCTTAAGCAACCAAAATAAAGAAGACTGAAAAATACTACAAGTGCTATGTTTTATTTTTGAAAAAAAAAATGGACAGATGATTAGTTATGAAACTTACGAATGAGAACATTATGATTTTAAAGAGCAGCACTGCTTAGAGATTATTTTACAGATCATTTCACATATGAATAATAAAGTTTCTGCTGCATTATCTTTAGCTTTTTGGATACTATTGCTTAATGTTGTTCTTCATACCAAAAGAGGTATTTTTCTTCTTCCTCTCTGTATTCAATGAGACTATTAGTACTTTATATGTTTATCCAAACATTTCTTAGCTGCTTTTTATGCTTTTTAAATAAATATTAGTGTGGTTGTATTTAACGATGTATCATCTTTACATATAATGTAGAATAACTGAAATAAAATGTATTCGTATGTTTATTTAATATTTAAAACACACTAGAAGAATTTTGAGATTTATAATTTAAGGATTTCTTGAATTTAGATTCTGTTTTTTATGAGATACCTGTTCATGCCACTTCGTGGTGACTATTTGGTTCCCAGATTTCTTATTTCTAGATGTTTCCATGGTAAATGAGTAAAAGAAACTTGGTGATGTGAAAGGCTGGAATGAAAGAGTAGCTATTCCTAAGTTCACCCTTGATGTGCTTCTGGTTGACTTCCTTCATATGATACCTGCTCTGCCTACAACTTCTCCGTTCTACCCATAATACCCAGTTTCTCCAAAGTCTGAGCCAGTCATGTAACAGAATAGTAGACAATGATCTCCTCTATGAAATCCCTACCCTCAGCCTCAGCAGGCCAGAAACAAACATGGGATTAGTGTGTACCTAAGGGTTCCTACTTCTCTTTGTTTTCCAGGTACTTTGTTATGTGCATTCTTCCTTTGACATTATCTGCAACACAGGGTATGGCCCATATAGACAGAGAAACCCCTCAGGATATGATTTACCTCTTTTTACAATTGTATAACGTCATATCTTTCTGTCAAAAACTACATTATATCCAGACAAACATTACAGGTATTTTGCATCCCTGAATTAAATATTGGTGAATTAAAACTGAATATGAATTTCAAACAAAGTTTATTTACATTAAAGATTCAGTGATGACAATTTTTTTCTATAAATAATTCCAAATTCAAATCTTTCACTCATCTATTTCAAGTAAACATACTGAATATATTTTCATAGCGATACATTAGAATTGAAAGGTAAATTAATGGTACACATCACTGTAGTCAAATATCACAGATGAAACTGTATGAAACCATTGTTTTCCCTGATTACCTTGCTTCCAGCATGTTTACATAAAAATTTCAATTTTGTAATAAATGTGTAAATTTCCTTTGCTTTATGTGAAGATATGTTTTTAAATTGTTTCTTTTAGAAATATCACCTTTCAGACATAGCAGGACTGATTGATACACAAGGACTAATGAACTCACAAAGACTGTGGCAACACACACAGGGCCTGCATAGGATAAAACCTTTTAAAAACGTATCACTGAGAATGCAGGTCTTAAAAAGAAGTTATTTAACTGATATCTGTATGGAAAGGAAAAATCAGCTGAGGAAAATTCTCAGGGGTGGGGGCAGTGTTAAGGGTTATGTCAACTAAATCTGAAGCAGGTCCAGTGAACATGAGTAGTTGGCCAATACAAAACTGACTTTTATGATTTTTATAGACTTTTCATTTTGTTTGTTTTTTATCTTATTGCTTTGCTTTTGGTTCATTTGGGTTTATTTTAAATTTTGTTTTGCGATTTTTATAGGCTTTCATTTCATTTGTTTATATCATATTGTTTTACTTTTGGTTCATTTACGATGATTGTTAATTTAATTTAATTTAATTTTTCTCTGAGAGAAAGAACATGAAGTTAAGTGGGAGAAGAGAAAAAGATAAAGGATAAAAGAGATAAACTTTGCATGATTTCATAAGATATTTAAAGACATCTAATAACAAATGCTTCTGCCCATTCTTTTTTTTTCCTTCCCTACAGCATGAAGCAGTGTGAGGAGGAATAAGATCAATGATAACCCAAGTTTAAAGAGAAGGTATATCAAGTAAACTTAACTAAAACTTACAAATAAATAAGCAATTTAGTAAAATTATATTTTTCTTCTCATCATCAAACATTAAGTTCCAAACAACTTAGGCTGTTATTGAATATATATATATGCTGTTTTCATCCATTTTAAGCAATATTATTTATAATATGTACATTTGTAGAAATGCCCTAGACTACTAGAAAAAATGAATAGAAGTCTGTAGTTATAGAAACAAGTTTCAAAAACTAAAAATAACTATCATTTTCACTCTAAATGGAAACTTTAGTCTTTAAATGATAATTAGAGTATGTGAGAGGAACGTGTTCCTGCTAGGTTGTGATAATGGAAATTTTTAAGAGAGTCAAAATAATTTGCATTTATTCAGGCTGTGCTTGAAAAATCATAAACTAGTGATATAATGATGCTGTCAACCTAAGAAATAAGGACTAAGTTCAGTCACACTTAAAGAAGCAAACCATCTCATTCTTCAATTTTTCCTTTCTTTGTGTATGTTGAAAGCATGAATCCAGTTTCCTTCATTGCTGTCTTCTTGCAATTCTGCTTCCTCTCTGGCACATATACCCTTTTTAAAATTCTTTAATTTCCTTTGCAGAAATGTAAAAAAAAAAAAAATCTTGTTTATTCCCATGCCTTCATGGTATCAATGCTCTTATTTCTCTTGGAAATAATGAATATGCAAATAAAAAGATTTCCTTCTTCAATGGCTTCCAGAAAGACACAGGGATAGCCATGGGGGGGTAACACACTCTTGTCCTTACATATATGTTAGTAGAAAATGTCTTATGTTCTCAAAGGATGTCAGGCGATCATTCTCATGAAGATCAGTTCTTCAACATGCTGCAGAGGGTTGTCTTGTTTTACTTGGACAGATTGGTAAGAAGAAAGGCCAACTTAAGAAGCATTGTTACTCTACAGTGTTTAGCAAGCAAGAGCAAGCGACTTCCTCTGCTGTAATATTGTGCACACCAAACTAGCCTTACAGTTCTCCCACAGACCTCCTTTATCCGAACACTTAGCACTAGTCTGTGCTATAATCTGGTGGTTAGGTTACAAAAAGAGTCAGGACTGTCAGCTTCAGGTTCTTTTTCCTTAGTCTGAACATTTTCAAGGTTCTTATTAATTCATTGTCTGCTTCTTCTCCACTTCATCTGGTCATGGCTGGTATCAGTCTGTTCATCTGATTCTTCAGCTGTTGGACTCATTCCACAATTTGACTTCAATGGCTGCAAGAATGCTTCCCTCCCTCAGGTCCGGTGAGATCGCCTAGAATTATACCATCTCAGTGACCAATGGTAGATTCTATGCCCCCTACCTCCAACCATTATTGCTGCCAAGACTACAAAAATACTGTGCACAAACCAGTGATGCCACCAGAACCCTGCCATGGTCCCTACCATTTCGTGCCAGAACTGCTTCTTCTGACACGTTTTAGCTTCCTAGCTGCTTTCACATTTTGCATGCCGACTTCATGGTTGCCATTGCTGCGGCTGCCCCACTGCCACTTCTGCTGTCACTGCTCTGTGACCTCAGTTCCCCTCTGAATGCAGTGCAATCCTTTACAATCAGACCTTTTGAGAAAAGCCTTTCATTGGGCTTGCTCTTGCACCTTCAAGGAGTTAACACAGGAGGGTGTAAACTTACTTACTCCTGGGATTTTTTAAAAACTTCCTCATTTCTTCATATCACAGCCTTTTTCGGGAGTGTTTTATTTGAAGCCTGGAGCTTTAAAGTCTATAGCACTGGCTGATTTACAGAGAAGTTCTGTTTGTTCCCCAGCATCTACATGGTCACTCATCATCATCTCTACTTCCAGCTTCAAGGGATCTCACACCCTATTTGTCATCTGTGGACACCAGACATGCAAATGGTACTCAGACATACATGCATACAGAACACTTACACACGCAAGAAAAGAATAACATACCTAAAAGGAAAAAAGTAGTTTTTTATTATTTTATTTCTTATGATTATCCTGTGTGAGTAACACACAGGTGACCTGAATGTGGAGTTAGACATCAACTTCGCTTGCAACTTCTTTCCTTCCACCAGGGATGGCAGTGATTAAACTCAAGTCCTCTTCAGTCTTTCTCTACAGGTATGTTGATGTATTTCTGTGCCACGCCATGGACACATTGCCTTGCCATTTAGTGGCAGCCACAGCAGTCCCTCAGCTTTCCTGCCAAAGGAGTTTCTGTCCTCTGTCCAMTGTGGGAATGATTGCAGCGTGAAAGTCAACAGCCAAAATTGAGTTATCAACTGTCCCATATCATCCTGCTTGTAACTGTGTCTTTAAGAGCTAAGGAAGTCAGCTGAAATCTCTGTGCTGTGGCCTCAAAGTATCCGAAGTGTTCAAATCAACTACTGATGGTGTACATGCAATCCAGCTCCTCATTAGATTTATGGTGTTTCTGCTTAGGGCAGCAAGGGAAAGTACGACCACTAATTAGGAAGTTGGGTTGCCCATCTGCAGCATATGCCTATTTATAGGGAAATGAACTTCACACAGAAAGCTTTGAATATAGTCCTAAAGACCTTATCATTAACACCAAAAGTAATCTTAACAGTACTTTAACATTGCTGAATAGTCTGGTGTCTCAAGAGGAGGTGTCCTTTCACTTGTCTTGTTAACTCAAAGCTAAGACCACTTGATAAAATTTGGTGGCCAGAATATAAAGATGAGGAGTTATTTTTTAATTTTAAATATTAATTAAATTAAAAATAAATTATTGGAAGAGGGATATTTTCCACAATAAATTAAGACATGGTGTGCAATTAGAGATATATTTCTTATGTATTTGTTTTAGTTTCATATGCAATATTTAATTGAAATTTTAATACAGGATCTACTTAGTGAGCTTCTCTCTACCTTAACATGCTTAGAAAACCTAATATCATGCCAGTCTGTTAATTGGTATCCACATCTTTCTATTTAAAGTACTTCCTGTTAATGCATGACATTTTTGTCATGGTAGGTATCTCAAAATACTCTCATTTGTCACTCAGGGCAGAATATTCCTATTTACACTGAACACTATATATATATATATATATATATATATATATATATATATATATATATATATATATATATATATATATATATATATATATATATATATATATATATTAGTTCTGGAGCATAATTTATTTCTGTTCCACACTGAGACTGATTAATGACAACATCAGTCTGAAACAACACACATAATTCCACGAATTATTAAAGTACGGTATGAAATATTGCTGGCCAAGCAAGTGAGAGTCAGTAGGTTGTAAGGTGAGTGAAGAGATTTCGCAGATTTGTTTTCAAAATGATATGCAGCAGCTGAGATCTGTATTTTCATATATGTGCTCATCGGCTTCAGTGAGTCAGAACAATCCTCTCAAAGTGAAATAGGTTAGACATGATAAATACTCCTTACTCCTACAAAGACCTTACCTACAGATGCAGATGAAACCAGGTCTCCATTATGCTGAATGCAATTTATTTTCTCTGTTTCTATGTATTTTCTTAAGCTCATTAGAGAAAACAGATTTCACCTTCAGGTGAAATTCATTTCTGTCTTAAGAGACAGCATATAATTGTCTTTCACTTTCCCTTTGATTGCCTCTTATTTTAGCATTTAATCCTTCACCCATTAAAATAACTACTTGGAGATGGCATTTCTTTGGGGGAAAGTTATAGATATGCTAAGTGGCGTGTGACAAATGAATTCTATAATTTGAAAGCCTAGTAGCTATCAGGTGGTGAGCAATGGCTCTTGCCAGCTTTATTGACTATTAAAGGGACATTTTACAGCACATGCTGTTTCAGATATTTATTCTCAAGTTAAACCTGATGTGCTCAGTTCCACAGTGGAACTGCTGTGATTATCATACTAGTACTCTGTCTTATATAGGTTTGTAAAATATTTTACCCATTGGAACTGTTGTTAAATTATTTTAAAAATAAATAAATGCAACATTTCKGCATTTAGGAGAAGTTGGTTTTACTGGAGAAAAATTAAACTGGTATTAAAAGAATGAATCTAGAACAGTAAAGTTTAATCTTTATTTACCAAGAAAGTAATTTTGTACTCTATGTCCAACTTTATTTTCCTGCTTGTATTTGAGATAATGTCTCCTTTCTCAGGTTTTTTTTTTTTTTTTTTTTTTTTTTTTTTTTTTTTTTTTTTTTTTTTTTTTTTTTTTTTTTTTGGTACTTGCTACATAGTTCAGGTCGGCCTTGAACTCATGGTCCCTCTGTCTTCTCTTGCTATGTACTGGAATTACAGAGAGAGAAACACCAATAAGACATTGTTCCCTTAATGACTATTAAAAAAGCTTTAATATTGTCAAAGAGTAGATGCATACAATTGTGATCTCACAATGAGAGACAATGAAGACTGAGAAAGGTCTGAGAGGCATAGGAAGATCCATTTGCAGAGAATCTAAACAACACATATAAAGAACATGCTGTGTATACTCAAAACACCAACAGTATAAACAACACGGTGCCCAATGTCTGGGATACACACACAATTTTCTGGGATCTTCCAGAAGGCTTGTTCCAGCTCTGCTCTCTGTTGCCACATAGCTTATCTTTTAGGCTCTGTCTGACCCCACTCCACTGCTGATACAGTTCTTGGTCATCATCCCATGTTACTGGCATTTCTAAATTACTGGGTCATCTGCTGCAGCTGGGCTGCACTGTCACTAAGTCTCTCATAGGCTCTCTTTATGGTGCAGAGCCTCAACTTCTTTGTATCCTGAGGCTTCAACTGACACTGAGGCTGCACCTTCACCAATGGTCTTTCCCTTGGCCACGTCTAGAACAGATTATCTGTGCTGTCATAGAACACTTCCCAGAAGACTTCATCTCCATGATACTGGTCTTTTCTTAATTTCCATTGATTTCTTAGCTCCAGCTAATCAGCATTCATTGTTGCAGTAATGTAAAAGTTTCACTTCAGTAATTATGGTATCCTACTAATCACAGCTGATTGTTTATTCCCACCTAACCAGAACCACAAAATCAAATCAAAACAGCAGCCCTCTGATGGTATCTTTAATCTTTCATCTGAAATTTCCACACAGCAGGCCTCCATCTTCTGCACTTCTCTCAACATTGTTGTCTTCCAAGCTTCCTCAGAATCCTACTGAACTCTCAACATTCAATGGCTTTTCTAGCTCAAGGGTCAAAAGTCCTTTCACATTTCTCCCTAAAACATGTGTTAAGGTCTGTCACAACAACACCCCACTACACTGATACCAACTTGTTTTAGTGAGGGTTTCTATTGCTGTAATGTAACACCATAACCAAAAAGACAGTTGAGGACAAAAGGGCTTATTCATCTTCTACTTCCAGATCCTAATCCATCACTGAGCAAAGTCAGAACAGTAACTTTAGTAGGAACCTGGAGACAGGAACTAATCCATAGGCCATGGTGGTGGTGGTGGGGGCTGCTTAATAGATTGTTCCCCATGACTTGCACAGCCTGCCTTCTTAACCCAGAACTATTAGCCCAGGGTTGACAACACCCACAATAGGATGGACTCTTTCCCATTGATCACTAATTGAGAAAATGCCCTACAGCTGGATTTCATGAGAGGTATTTCCTCAAATGAGGCTATTTTCTTTATGATGACTTTGTCTTGTGTCAAGATGCACAAAGCCAGCCAGTACAAGGTCACTGTCACTGAGGAATTAATTGGCAATGGGTAGATTCTGGGAGGATGGGGGTAGGATCATTATTTGATGATGATATGGCCTTTGGTAGGTTTCTAATTATTCTGTAGGAGTTCCTAACCCATTCACATATGGACAGATGAATTGCACTGGCAAGACATACTAAGTTTACCAAAAATAAAATAAATTTTTAAAGAAGGCATGAAATGAAGGGTAGAGAGTATGAGGAAATTTTTAATTAATTAATTAATTAATTAATTATGCTTCCTGATGGCTGTTTTTTCTTCCTTCTCTCTTCTCAGTCCCTCCCCCCAACCTTATCTTTTCATCTGTTCCATGCACTTCTCCTCCATCTCTCTTCAGCAAAGTGTAGGTTTTCCATGGTATACCAAGTTGCAGGAAGATAAGGTACATTCTCTCCTATTAAGATTAGATTAGGCAATCCATTAGGAAGAAAGCGTTCCGATAACAGGCAACAGAGTCAGAGACAACCTTTGCTCCAACTGTTAGGTGTCCCAAGCTACAGGAAGGTAACATATGTTCAGAGGGCCTTGATCAGGCTGATGTTGGTTGCTCAGTATCTATGAACCCCTATGGGTCCACGTAAATTAATTCTGTGTGTTTTCTTGTGGTATCGCTGATCCCTCTGGCTTTTGCAATCCTTCTTCCCCATCTTCTGTATGATTCTCCAAGTCACCTTAATGTTTATATGTGGGTGCATGTTTCCATCAGTTGCTCGATGAAGCCTCTATGATGGCAATTGAACTAGGCATCAGTCTATGAGTATAGCAGAGTATCATTGTGAAGCATTTTCTTGGATACTCAACAACACACTACTGAACAACCACTGTATATTCACCTAAAAGGAATTCTAAAAAGTCTTTATTTCTGTGTTGACTCAGTTATCGGAGTCATTAGATTGACAGTTATCAGAGTTGTTCCATTTTCTTAGGCTTGTAAACTTTCGATTGTTTTTGATATCCATTTTTAATATGCGGTGTGATAGGATGCAGGGAGTTATTCAATTTTTCTGTATCTGACTTGACATTGCATTGTATCTGAGTTTGTGGTCAATTTTGGAGAAAGTTCTATGAGGTACAAAGTAGAAGGTATATGCTTTTGTGTGTGGGTGAAATGGTCTGTAGATATCTGTAGATACATCTGGTTTATRATTTGTTAGCTTCAGATTTTTCTGTTTAATTTTTGTCTGGATGATCTGTCTATTTGTGAAAGTGGGAATCTCTTGTTATCAGTGTGAGAGTCAATATTATAATTTAATCTTAATTAATGTTTCTTTTACAAAATTTGGCATCATTTTGGGGGAGCATTCACATTACGAATTGCATATCATCTTTGTGGGTTTTCCTTTTGATTGGTATGTAGTGTGTTTTTTCATTTCTTTTGAATAATTTTGGTTTGAAATATATATTTTCTAAGATATTAAAATGGCTATATCAGCTTCTTTAGGTACATTTACTTGGAATATCTTTTTTGTTCATCCCCTTGCCATGAGGTAATACCTATGCTAGTTGAGGTTTATTTCATGGGTGTAGAGGAAGGATGGGACTAGGAGATTTGTTCTGGGGAAACAGGGGGAAGGATGATGACTGAAGGCAGCTTATCTGATTTTCTGTAAATATAATTTTATCTTTAAAATATAAATTGGCAGCATTAGTAAGGCTACTTTCATTTGCATGATAATTGAAAAGAAAATAGGGGAAAATGTTAGCAAGATGATAAAAGAATCCACTAATATTAATTAACATATAATTTTGCAATAATGTTTAGTATCATTTTGAAAATTAATTATATAAAGTTACTGTCACTGAAATTTCCATTTATTATCTTTTTATTGTGAAGTATACACTATTTGAAACATCAGTTAATAACAAAATCTGCATTTATGAACAATAAGAAAAAGCCAAATGATGTGAGATAGGATTTCTTTCATTTCCTAACCTCAAACCACTCAATAGCAACAGATACTTGCTAAACATCAAGCCTGGAACCTCGAGCTAAAAGAATTAATAACTTTGTTCAAATAGCAAATAACAAAAAAGGACATTCATAAACACCTTTTTCTAGTTATTGTAATAGAGTTGCTTATAAAATTTTGTGTATGTAGAGTAAAAGCAAATTATCCTGATGGAAATCTGTCTATATACAGGACAATCTGATTTATAATAATTAGCAAGACACTTTTGTTGCTACTACTACCGAATAAAAATGTAGAATGTGCAGGATAGTAAGCATTATAATTAAGAAACAACTAGAATGACTGTGGAGATGGTAAGACACTTCAATACTTGATTATGAAGCAGAGCATAATCATTTTAAATAATTTTTGTCATCCAAGAAATATAAACTCCATAACCATTAATAATCTCTCCAGGTTTCCTATTTCTTTTTCAATCTATCATTTTTTCTAGCCCCAACTGTACAATGAAAATGGCAAAAGTACTTACATCTATGGTGTGAAAGTCCTGGTTTCTTCCCTTTCATTCTTTCCTAATAATGTAATCTAATATCTGCATATTGCAAATTAAAACATATGTAATTTTGCAAGTAATCTACCAGTGATTTAGAGCACATGTGATAAATTAACTGGTTATTGTTAAATACTAAAACATTAAATTAGAGAGTTAAACATACACAATATTTTAATGTTTTTTAAAAAAATCAAACAATGTATAGGAAACACTACACCAAAATAAGAAATGACAAATGAAAATATGTTTTCAAAGAACATATAATGATAAATCCTTTCTGTTATGAAATACAGTTATAGGTYTGTCCAAATTGTAATAGCATTTTAAAAAGAACATTAAATGTAAATATATGTTAATTTAAAAATCATATTGGTTATTTTATTTTTAAACATTTGAATTTTTAAACACTCATATTAAACAATAAATATTAGCTCAATAATAAATGAATGCTATATTGATAAACTAGCCTGCCTCCACCTTATACACAAAAGCTACCTTATAATAAAAATGAACTAAATTTATTGTATTTATGTCTGAATCTAATTCTCGAGGATTGGGCTATGCCCCAACGGTAACCTTAACTGCAAATGGTGCTGTATTGCCTGTTCCAGGAAACAACAACCATATATATTAGAACATCTATATTAGAATTTTCTTATAAGAAAATTTATATGACTTGTAGAGTTTCTGTTAAGTCTTTGTATTAGATTATGGATTACACCATATTAAGTTTATTTTCTGTAAGTTGTAAAACTTTCAACACTCGTCATACACTCTAGAATAGTGCTAAGTACATCTTTCTTTGGAAATAAAATCTTTTGGCAGCATTAGTAAGGCTACTTTCATTTGCATGGTAATTGAAAAGAAAATAGGGGAAAATGTTAGCAAGATGATAAAAGAATCCTATTTGTCCTGTATAAACTTAGGTGTCACATATTCATTCCTACAAGACAGGAAAATAACAAGACTATGCAATTAATTATTCACATAGATTGCATTTCTGCAGCAATCTTCTGCCCCCCCAAGGAAATCTATTAATCAATGAAAATAAAATGAATCATAACTTTTCTGGCTCCTGTTCACAATTTTAATTTTTGACAGATAGAAGCTGAGAGTTTTGTATTGATTTGAAGGTGATGAAGCTCATTTAGTTGGTCAGATATTTCCAAAATTGTTCTAGCTCATTCTGATATTATGCAATAAAACCACTGTGGAAAAATCTTGTTCAGCATTCAAGGTGACAAGGTTATTGTCCTTGAAGAATTACTAGCATCCTGAAATTCATTTCAAATAATTTTTAGCACTTTGTTTTAATATAATTGACAAAGTTTTATGATTAAAGTATAATGATCTTTGTTACCTTATAATAAACAAATTTGAAAATCACATGAAAATGTCTAGCAGTTTTTGCATATCTATTATTTGAATTTGCATATGGCTAGTTTTTGTAATTGTTTTGTTTATATAAAGTTACTTTCATTTTTTATATATAAAATATATACGTAGGCRTACTCATTGATATGCAATACTCTTCTAATTTTCTGCATTCAGTTTTTTGTCTGTTTGTTTAAATTAATTATCTATCTTACATTTGAATATTATGGATATTCTGTACCTGATTCTAGACAGGGTGCATTCAAATTTCTTTTAATTTAATTCATATACAAACACACACATACATGTAGCATTTAATTATCACTACTGCCGAAAGTAGCTATTCCATATGTGGGCAAATAGTAAGATACTAGATGTTTTAACATAAAAAACAATGACACTTAAATAAATTGAAAGCTAAACTGCGAGAAGCATAAATATTGTCATGTGATAACTTAATGTTAGGACCATTATGTTCTCCATTCAATTTACTGTAATTTTTAGCATTAAATACATATATAGATCAATTTTAGGGGTTTATATAAGTTAATTTAAAATATAATTAATTAAATAAATTTATGGGAATACTCCATGAACAAAGCAATAGAATGTATTAGATAGAGCAGAAAATAATACAATATTGGTTGGTAGTTATTAATGTTAAATCTTGGAAAATATCTTCCCTGTACTAAAACTTGAAGATACATTGATTCTGCTGTACTTAGTACTAATAACATACATACCACAGTCAGCATTTCATCCTCAAGTGACTATTATTCCCACCAATCCATGAAATTCTAAGACTTCCCTCATACCAACAACCAGGGTCACTACTTCTCTTTGACCTTCTTTGCTAATTCTGTTACTCTTACATATGAAACAATTATTATTCCTGCATGAATACTTATAATTCACGATCTATCTCTTTTTACAAATGCATACTAATATAACTTTTCTCTGAAGTCTTGCTCTATCCTTTGACAGTTTCAAGGGAAAGTAACTTCTGAATCAAATGCTGTGAGTGTTCACAGTAGTTTAAATCATTTTTTTTGTAGGGCAGGGATTGATAGAGTTTTTGTTAGCCATCTTGTTTTGATTTTTCATAGATGCAGCTTTCCTGTCACAGAGTACACCATCAGAAAACTTCCTGATATTCTGGGTCTTGCAATGATTCCAGTTCTCTTCTTCAGTGTTTCCTGAGCCTAACGCACAGGAGTTGCACTGTGATATATCAGTTTGGGCAGAGGACATTGTGGCCAGCCAAATCAGTGGTTCTCAGACTTCTTAATGCTTTTGCCCTTTAATACAGTTTCTCATGTTGTGGTGAACCTCAACCACAAATTTATTTTCATGCTACTTCATAACTAATTTTGATACTGTTATGAATTATAGTATATATACCCATGATTTCCAATGGTCTTAGGAGATCTCTGCGAAATGGTTATTAAACACTATGAACCTTTAAGTGTTGTGATGCACAGGGTGAAAACCACTGTACTGGCTGATTTTGTGTGTCAACTTGATACAAGCTGGAGTTATCACAGAAAAAGGAGCCTCCCATGAGCAAGCCAGGAGAGGCAAGTCAATAACATGCCTACATAGCTTCTGCATCAGCTCCTGCTTCCTGACCTGCTTGAGTTCCAGTCCTGACTTCCTTTGGTGATGAACAGCAACATGGAAGTGTAAGCTCAATAAACCCTTTCCTCCCCAACTTGCTTCCTGGTCATGATATTTATATAGCAATAGAAACCATGACTAAGACAAATTGGTACCATCATAGTTGGGTGTTCCTGTGACAACCTGACCATGTTTTTGGGAGGACTGTGGAAGGACTTTGGAACTTTGAACTAGAAGAGCCATGGGTATTAAAGAGCTCTGCGGAATGTTCTATAGGAGACTGGTAGATAATGTTGAGAAGAGTGCAGAAGATGGAGGCCTGGCTTGTGAAATATTAGAGGGAAGATTAAAGACTCTTATCAGGACCTATGCTGTTTTGATTGTGATGATTCTATGGTTTTGTTTTTATGTTTCATTGGGAAAATAAGGAGCTGATCAGTGTGGACCCAAGAGTTATCTGTGATTGATCAGAGGTCCATACACTTGAGTTGAATTCATCTGTCTTTCACTGGGACAATAGAAAATTATTTCTTTGGGTTCAAGTCATAGAATCTTGTGAGTATAGGAAGATGATGTTTGGGAAAGTGAGATTAATAGGTGAAGGTTGCACTTTACTAGAATTATGGACAGTGTATAATTATGTAGCATAACAGATCTGGTGAATGACAAATTCACAGGTTATATACTGAGCACAAAGTTGAACATGACAAAGATGTTCAAGTTGTATATGACTGAGAAGGGAGTTACACAAAGGGAGATAGGATAGAAACTCATGCCAGAGGAGTTTGCTATGGCAAACTTAACCAAGCTAATTTGGTGTTGGAATGTGAATGATTTTACAACTTTGGCTGGAAATGTCACTGAGGGCACAGAGCTTAATGAGTTAATTTAGAAACTGCTTGGAAGGTAAAATCACTGAAGTCTAAATTTTCCAGAAGTAAAGGCAGTACTGAGACTTGGTGTATGTGCCATTTGTGTGATACTTGGTTAAGAATCTGTGTGGGATGATGATCATGCTGAAGTGAAGAATCAGCTGACATTGTCAAAGACATAAGAAACCACTAAGCTCCTTTTGTGTTTCATCAAGACAACAGAAAACCGAACAATTTAAAATCAAAGGATCAGCTGTGGTTGACAAGAGTCCTGAACATTCTAGTTTAATTCTGCTATGCTCCATTGTGTCAAGAGAAAAGTATTTCCTCTGGTTCAGCACACAGGAAATGGTCCAAGAAAGTCAGGCTGCATCTTTACTTTGCATCAGTACTTAGTTAATGTATGAGTAATCTAAGTGTTAATGGTTTAGAAACTTTAAAATGTCATGGAGCAGAGCTAAAGCCAGGTCAGTTCTGACATCATAAAAAGGGTCCTTGAGAAGACACTGGTGATGATGAAGCCTTGGTTGCAATGGAGATCCTGGTATACTGGAGATCTCAGGACTGTGGGATAGCCATCAATGTGAGCTACAGTCATGGAGTGTAGTTGGCCCAAGTGGAAAGCTAAGTGTGTAGTTGATGTCCATGCTGGAAAATGCGGCTGCCCTTAAGTGTCCAATACTATGCTACAAGTTTTGATTCACACTGTAAAATCAAAGACAGATGTATCATCTTCATATTCTTAGGAGCTTTGAGCACAATGCATAATTTACATAACAACCAAAAGGTTGGAGAATGACCCTTCTATATGGTTTAGTTAGTCCAATCTTATAGCATCTGAGCTGTTTTGGGCTTCATTCAGAGAAGCTGCTCTGATCTGAGAGTCGTCTTTGCATCTTGCCTCAACTTCATCTGAGAGAGACTGTCACCTTTTGTTTTGACAAGGACCATCCTAGTGCATCCATTCAGTTTCACGAATTTCCTGTAACTATGTTGAGTGTATAGCTTCCCACTTAAAAAGCTTCTATTCTAGGTGCAATAGTCTAATTTCAAAGGAAATGATTGCACAACAATGACTAATTGACAAGGTGCTGATTATACTGTTACTCTTCTTTGTTATGTTTTGTGACAGTAACAGAAAAGAAGTAACCTGGCAGGTTTTGTTGTTTGTTTATTTGTTTTTAAGAATCGTTAAATTAATGAGGCATTTTTTGATATTTCCATTCTCTTTCTGTGTCCCAGAAGTATTAATTATAATTAAATTGACTTAATGTTTAATTCTAAATACAGATACATTTCTGGTTCACCCTAGTCCACATTGGAAAGTGTTGGTAATGATTCTTTACAGTTATGGACTTATGTTTATTTTAAGGGAATCCTTTTATGGTGTCAAATTTACTTCTAATTAAGTATTTCACTAAAACTTCCACAAGTCATTTATTTTAATATTAACGTAAAAAAAAAAAAAAACCTTTATCTGACCAATCTAAAATGTTGGTAGTGTATACTGATTCCCTCTTTCACCACTTCAGACTAATGGCATACTGGCTACACAAGTACAGATAATTGAAGCAGGGATTGAGATGTGAGGAAATTTATGAGCAATCATGACACAAGCAGAATGAATAACTGTTGGGATATGCAACTGCATTTCTCTTTCTTAGGGAAAAAGGCTTTTTCCTACTCTGAATCCTCCATAAAAACAACAGTCTTTGTTGAAAGAGAGGTGTAGTTAACTATTCTAGTTGTATCATGCTTTCTCTTCTTAGGATTTGATTTCTATTGAGACAGAAGGATAATTGCTAATTATAACAAACATTGAGAGCTATAATATGCATATAGGTAATGTTTAACATATGACTAGTTCCCAGATGTGGTATACTTCCCATTAAGATTGAACGCATGCTGAACAGTATAGGGATGATAAGGGATTGACATTACATTAGTTCAACCATGCTATTTATATGAAAAGGGAATATAAAATACTGTATATTGGGCTTCAATTTAAAGTAAAGTTGTTTTAGAAATACATAAAAGCTTTAGTGTAGTTTCTATTTACTTTTGATGCATTTGAATTTTTATTGATATGCTATAGGATTATTAAGACATTAAGGTATTTAGTAGCATTAGTATCAAGACAATAATTCTTCTGACTATTAAAATTTGAGAGACACTTTGGTAGTTGAATGTTTATAGCAAGAATATTTATTTGTGGTGTCTTTGAAYACATACAATATCTATYAAAGTATAAATAWATATATAWWATATATATACATTATACATAATGAAGAACACATATATAAGTCATATATGCATATGTTATATGCAAATATTATTAAATCATTAAAAGGTTAGGTTATTTAATTTTCAGAAATTAAAATAACTAAATGCAATTATTTATTTGTTTATTTTGGAAATACTACACATACACACACACATATATGTATATATATGACCTAGAGACATATACATATTCTACTACTGAGAAACAATCCTATCCTAAACAAAACATTTTTATTTATATAAACAATGTTTATTTTTTGTATATTTCTTCTGACTCTATCATTTCTTTAGGTACACATTTTGATGATCTGTTCCCTGACCCAACATATTCACTGGACACATCATTCTTTAATGGACTGATGAACACTTAATATAGGCCTGCAAAGGCCATTGGTCTAAATTATTTTTAAGGAGTGCATTAAAGAAAAGCTAATCTTTGTGGGAGATAAAACGTTCTGATGGCGCTCAAGCAGACACATAAGTAATTCAACCCTGAGTAAACTCTAACTTCTAGAAATCCAGTAAAATTAAAAACAAACCATGCATAGATGGTTGCATTCTCACGAAACTAATTAATTTTTATATTATAAAATTTAATAGAAAATTTTCTCCATGATAGATTCACATTACTATAAAACATTTTAAATGGTCTGAATTAAAAATAGAGAGTATATTATAAAGTTTTGATTTTGACTAATCTCTTAGAGATAATGCATGAGATATACAAAAAGCTAGATTCATGTGATATTAGACACACTGTAAATTTTGTAAACATATGACACTTTTATAACTCACCCCATTAAATTTACCAGAAATTGGAAAGGGAAAATTATTTGAAATGTAAACAAAGATTATAGAAAATTTTAAAAAACAAGAAAAGCATGTGCTGCTAAATACTTTGTCATAATAATTATGATAGTAAGGATATCAGATTTCCATATCCATTCCCTATAAAATAGAATTTCAAGAATATGAGAAGAATCAATGTTCTATAAGCAAGAAATGAAAAACTGGCATAAAATGATTTATTATAGAAATAAAATGTCAAGGGCAAGTTATATTTAACAAGCAGCCAGAAGTCAAATAGTGTAACATTTTACCACTATTTTTATCTAAGTTTGTTACATAATTTTAATTAAATTAATAAGGGTATTATCCAGCATTAAGACATACTCTTAAGCATAATTCTTATAACAGTTACAACAAACAAATTATTTTATTGTAATATGATGGTAAGTTATACATCGTGTTAAGGATTTTATAAATTAGTAAAATATGCATGGGGAAGTTACAGATATGTAATGTAATTCTTTGATGCAGTGTTTCATAAGTAACCGATTTTGATGAGGAGAAAGGCCTACAATATATACAAAATATGTTGGCCTCATGATTTTCTGGGAATGCGGACTCTCCCTGTCTGGAGTCTTAGTTCTCTGAACACAGCACAGCTCCGATTCCAGTTTGCTGCTTGTAGAGAATTTCCCTTCACATCTTCACATTTGTCACCTTGTAAGGTCAGTCTTTTTTTTTTTTTTTTTTTTTTTTTTTTTACAAAGAAAAGTAAAGTAACATCTACTTGGTCTTACTCTTCAAATGTTGCCTTCCCAACCTATTTTCAACTCAGCATCTACCTAAAATAACATTACTATCTCAGACAATGATGGTCACCTCCTAACCAAACCTAAGATCAGCTCAACTCTGTTTTAGTGAAAGTTGGCTCCGTCTTGTGATGCTTGAAAGCCTGCTGTTGACTCTCCTGAAACCTATAGAGCTTGTGCCCCTTCACAACAGCTATGAATGTCTCTCAATATCAGAACATCTCAGGATTCTTTTTTCTGCAAAATATAGTCAATGTTGGAAAGCAGTTCTTAATTATTATTTCATACTTTGCTCATTTTAAGTTTCTTTTCATGAGTATTTATTGAATTACAGAGTAACTTAATATGCAGTGCTAATGTTCTCTCAATGCATTACAAGCTTTATGGGGATAAAGACTATGCTTCTTTAAGCCATTATCATTTCCTATTACTAAGTTTTGAAAATGTAGACTTTGTAAACAGTATTATTATTCAAAAAGATGTTCTTTAATTTAATTTTTTAATAAAATCAAGTCGAGCTACTAAATTTTGTTGTAGAAAATAATCATTTAAAATAAAACTAGAATAAAATTCTTTTATATTAACTTGTTTAGTAATGCWTCAGCTTTAAATACACCATAAGGCAGTTGTATATAATGAAATAATACAATGATACTTTTTGAACTAACATGCTAGACTACTTAAATTAAAAAACCAAAGTATTCTAAAATGTACCTAAATTATGTTTGCATATGGAAGAGTTATTACTTTTTAAGTAGTGTTTTTCTTATAAGTGAATACATGAAATTAAAGAATTGTCATCTTGTTTATGTGTTCTATGAGTAGCCTGTGGTTTTCATTCATTTCATTTCTCAGTGATGACGGTTCATTGATCCATTATCTTCTTTCAGTGTGGGAAGGAAAATATTACTGAAAAGATAAATAGATGGTAGATGAATTAATGAATGAGTAACAATAAAAACATAGTAAATGTTCCAAGAAAAAAGTAATCTTAATTTCGAGTTTGCACTCCTGTAGATGAGTGCTGCACTGACTGCTGCTGCTCCTGAAACCCTCTGCTGACATTAAACTCAGAGCTGATCAGTTTTCCATTGTGTTCTGATGACCACCCCCTCCATGGATTGATCCTAGATCATTGATTTAGTGACTACCTGACCTTAAGCATCAGCAGCATGTAGACAACCATTGTCAGACAACATATACACTACTGTGTGTGCTGTTTCTGCAAATATTTTCTCAACTTATCTTTCATTAAAATATTAAATATTATTTTAGTGATGTTCCTTTAGAGAACCCCTATGAATAAAATTAAAATTATTACATAATTTTATCTAAACACAAACTTAGTGTTTTCTTTTTCTTAGTCTAATCATTTGAATCAGAACAATTTTTTATTGTTTTTTGCTTTTTTTCTCACATTTTTTAATATTTACTTATGTACACAGCATTCAGCTTTCGGCCTGCATGTATGCATGGAGGCCAGAAGAGGGCACTAGATCTCATTGCAGATGGCTCTGAACCACCCTTTTTGTTGCTGGGAGTTTGACTCAGGACCTCCTGGAAGAGCAGGCAATGCTCAACCTTTGAGCCACCTCTCCAGTCCAAGAACAAACTTCTTGATAGCCCAGGTCATTCCAGAATTCTTTTCACACACAGGAGGTCTGATATAATGAAAACTAAGATGAATTTCAAGTGATTGTTGTACTCAAATAAAAAGCATATTTGAAAATTTAGATCTTTTGAAGTAAAATACAGTTCTAAACCATAGACACAAAATTAACAACAGAGAAAACTCCAAAGGTCATTATTCTGGATTAGTCACTATTATTAKTATTTTAAGTTTAAAATATAGTATTATTAATACATTAAGTATAAATAATAATTTTTAGGGCTAAGGAAAATTTTTTGCAGCACAATTTTATATATTATATCATGAAGTCTGTTTAGTTTGTATTATAGATGTATATGGATTTCCATGTTTATGTTCTATTTAGTACTTTTGAGAAAAACCATGTGAATAAATCACATAGCTTTGTCCATACGATGAGCAATAATGCGGCTTATATGAAATTCAGACACTGACTGAAGTTTATTTAATTAGGTAGGAGAAACTGCATAAAAATTTAGAATAAGTACTGCTGTGTAATTAGGATTTAGATTATTGAAAAGTGAGAGAAGCCACGAGAGGGAGTACATAATTTTGTTAAATGAAATTACTAAAAGCTTTTTACAAAAATTTAGAAATATTTTTAAAATTTTAATAGTTGGCGATTCCATTTGCTACTAATTTGACTCTGTCCTCCGTTTTTAAGACAGTCTCCTCAGACTGTAGCCTGGGCTGACCTGGCACAGCAAAACAGTCCTCATCCCTCAGCCTCAGTGCTAGGAACACAGCTGAGAGTCACCCTTCCTTCTTGTTTAAATTATTAAGGTGCACGGGATGTATGAATGGTATTCTGTACATTTTGGCTAATAGTTACCATGTTTTTAGTAGCTGAATAACAAATCATAAATGGAACTTCTTAAAACTGAAAAGCTATATAAGGAAAAAGACACTGTCAAAAAGACAAAACAGCAACCAATAAATTGGAAAAAGATCTATACTAACTCTACGTCCAATAGAGGGAAAATATCAAAAATATATAAATAAATCAAGAAGTTGGACTCTAAGAAACCAAGAAACAAAGTGTACGGAGCTAACCAAGAATTCACAACAGAGGAATAAGAAAATGTTCAACAGCCTTAGTCACCAGAGAAATGCCAATCAAAATGACTCTAAGATTCCACCTTACATCAATCAGAATGACACAATGGAGTACTACTAAGCTACTAAAATAACGAATTCATGACATTCTTAGGAAAATGGTTGGAACTAGAAAATATCATCCTGAGTGAGGAAACCTAATCACAAAAGAACACATATGGTATGTACTCACGGATAAGTGAATATTAACCCAGAAGCTCAGAATACCCAAGATGCTATTCACATACCACATGAAGCTCAAGAAGAAGGAAGACCAAAGTGCAGATACTTCAGTCCTTCTTAGATGGGGGGATCAAGATACCCATGGGCAGAGATACAGAGACAATGTGTGGAGCAGAGACTGAAGGAAAGGGCATCCAGAGACTTCCCCACGTGGAGATCCACCCATAAACAGTCACCAAAACCAGACACTATTATGGATGCCAACAAGTGCTTGCTGACAGGAGCCTGATATAGTTGTCTCCCGAGAGGCTCTGCCAGTACCTGACATACACAGAGATAGATGGTCTCAGCTAGCCATTGGACTGAGCACAGGGTCCCCCAATGGAAGAGCTAGAGAAAGGACCCGAGAAGCTGAAGGAGGAACAACAATATGAAACATCCAGTACCCCAAAACTCCCAGGGACTAAACCATCAACCAAGGACTACACATGGAAGGACCCAGGGCTCCAGTGGCAGATGTAGCAGAGGATGGCCTTGTCTGTCATCTATGGGAGGAGAGGCCCTTGGTGCTGTGAGGTCTCCATGCTCCAGTCTACATGTAAACAAGCAGGCACACATACATACACATAAATATAAATATACATTAATAAAAAGTGAACCCAAATGAATTTGTATTTGAAACAAGGAAATAATTATTTTTTGTTGTTGTTAAAGACAGAATATGATAACGGAAAATGAGGTTCCTTTGAAAACTCAATTACAATTTATTATAACTATATTTCATTTAAATGAAGATTCTGGTTCATCGCAGATTATTTTATCAGTTTTCAGTATGACTACAAATTTATTAATTTTCTGGTGTCATGAATGTAATGAGTCATTGTTAATTGAATTATCAATGTTATAAATCAACTGAGAAAAGCCGAAGGCACTTTATATTAAAAATTACTTCATTTTTATATGATAGAAATTAGCTGCAAAATTTGTTTTGTTTTCTCATATTTTAAACAATTATCACAGCTTAATATATATAATTTTCAGCATTTAAGCTATGACTTCCCCTACCATTTCCCTTTCTATAATCATTATTCTTATTATCGATATTATATTGCTGGGTGGGTTATTATGTCACATTTCACATTTTGAGATCATTTTACACAAACCTTGAGATGAGTGTGTTATGGTTCTTGTAATCTTTAAATTATAGTGTGTGTGTGTGTGTGTGTGTGTGTGTGTGTGTGTGTGTGTGTGTGTGTTGGGTGTTGAGATGCCTGTGGTCGTCAGAGGGCAATTTGTAAGCTCATTCCATCATGTGGATCGGGGCCCTAATCAGATTACCAGGCTTGGTTGTAAGGTCCCTCACTCTCAGGGTTCTCTCTCTTGCTTGAGTATATCATGCGTAGTTTTAACATTTACTATTCATGCGGTTTCTTCTAATTTAATTTCCTTTCCAAACTGATAATTATCTCTGATAAATTGTATCAATCATATGCCATATCTTGCTCATCATCTTTCTTAATGTTTTTTGTTCAAACAATAATTCAGTGTAAACACAGAATTATCTCTTTACATCTAATGTATCTATTTATCTACCTATACCTATTGATGCACATATGTTTCTTTATATATCTTATATATAAATATATATATCTTATTTTAGAAATATGCATGTATCATGCATATGAGAAATATGTGTGTTTATATATTGCATGTATATATAATGTTTACATTTTTACCAACTTTTTTTTTTTGAGACAGGGTTTCTCTGTGTAGTCCTGGCTGTCCTGGAACTCACTATGTAGACCAGGCTGGCCTCGAACTCAGAAATCTGCCTGCCTCTGCCTCCTAGAGTGCTGGGATTACAGGTGTGTGCCACCACCACCGGGCATGGTTACATTTTTAAAGAGTATTTTTCAAATGTATCCCAGTTTGCCTTTTATGTGGTCATTTGGTTACAATAAATGCTGCCTGCCAGTTTTTCCTCTATGATCTTTCAGTCTTTCTCATTTTAACTTTGTTTCTAATTTTGTCACTAAGTGAAACTCATCCTACAACTGACTTTATGTATATGTTATGACCTTAACTGCAGACTGAATTTAAATGTCTTATATAATATTTTGCAGCCTTATAATTCACTCTGTAATGTGTCACCCTGCTGGAGTATAATATGTATGAGTGCGAACCAATATGTAATAGATTCGAAGATTACTGTATCCGGAACTGGGAGATAATAAAAGCACTCTGTTCTTTTCTGCTTTGGAATTTCAGATAAGAGAATGCCTAAGTAGCAGAGATAAAAAAGAGAAAGCAAGAAATGATTCAAATGCAGAAGGCAATGCACTACTCTGCAGCAGTTCTCAATGGTGTTATATATAGAAATCAGATCGGTCATTGTTTTCCAGCCTGCTAAATAAAACTGGACCGCTGGAATGGCATGCCACTTGACCTCCAGGGTGTCCACAGCAGTATTTAACAGGCACAAAGGGAGTGCTCTTGCAAGTGTCTCCTGTTTACATGCCAGATTCCCCTGCTAGTTCACACAATGTTCAAAAGGCACAAGTCCCTGGAACGCAAGAGGGAATTATTATTCCAGGGATTTTCACAATCCACAATGAAGAATAATACAAGAAATTTCCACTCTTTGTCACAACTTGTACTCTCAGCAGGCCCGCTAAAAACTACTACAGCAGTCAAACATTCAAAAACGACTCACTTTGAGATCGAAATACTGGATGCTCACACCAGAAAACAGATATGTATTGTGGATAAGGTAAGCTTGTTTGATTTTCTTAAATGTTTCTTGTTAGACTCAAAGTTACTGATTTCAAAATTAAATGACAGGACTTCTCTAAATGCATTTCTAATCATCAAACTTCGTTCTTGAGTGAACAAGAAGATGCCTTATACACTGTATCAAGAGGAAACATTTGCTCCATTTTTGTATTTACCATAAACGTTTTAATTTCTGATTTATTGCCCACAATCCCTAAGTAAAATCATTTAGGAAAAAACACAGATAGTATCAAAAATTTTTTCTTTTCATGCTTTTATAGCAATAAAATGTACACTGTTTCAGAAGTGCTTGTAGAAAATAGGAAATAAAAATAATAAAAGTTAAAAATATTTAGCATGTGTCCAAATTGTAAACATTTTAGTATATATTAGTATATTGTTTTGTTGTTTACTTTTCTAAAGATTTTACCTTTTAAAAGAGCAGTCTTTAAAGCCTTAAAGAATAAAGCATTTTAAATGTTCCCTCTCTCTGCATCTGCATGCACAGATGTTTCAAGAAGAATGCTGTAATCTGTATATCTTAAATCAGAAAAATGAAGTATGAACATGTGTTTATTGGAAATTTAAGGCCATGTATCATGTATCACCAAAATTTTTTTTCATATATTTGAAAAGACAGCAACTTCGATTCATTGCAGCATTGATATTTTCAGAAGAATTATGTATTTTGTTTTATAGAAACACTATTGGATGTTGTTTGTCTAAACAAAATATCCAATCACTTATCCTATGTAAGCATACTGCAGGTGGATTGCCAGATAACACTGCTGTTCACTGCTCTTCATAACTGTCGAAAACATTATATATGTTAAAATGTTCTAACTGTGGTAATTGTGGTAACTTACTACTTGAACATAATGACTTACTTTTAGGTACAAAATAAGTATTAGGATGCTATATTTTAATACAGGTCACAAGTAACACTGAAGAGATTCTGATAATCAACTTGTATATAGTTGCAAATCATATATATATATATATATATAATTTTATGAGAAATATGTTTTATGTTAAAGAACATTTGATGTATAGGTTCCACATAATCTGTTTCTGCTTAATAAAGTCTTTTCTTTGATTTTTTTAAGCATTGCCTTCAGGATAAAAAAATTGTTATAACTTTTAAGTCTTCTCCAGAAACAGCTGACATTGCAACATTTTCCTATTATAAATGTCTGAATGGATACAACGTTCAGAAGAGTGAATGTAAACATTTCTTAATTATTGTTCTGAAATCTGAAACTATCCTTGAAGAAATGAGAACACATTTCATTTTCATAGATATTAATTAAAATAAATAGAAGATATCAGAAAGCTACTCTCAGGAATTTCAACCTTAAAATCCCGGGGCTCACATCTGAGTGGTACAATTTCATCAAAACAACTATTCTATTAAGGGGTTGAATTTGGACTCCTCACCACCCTATATCTTATTTTCTTTCATTCCTCTCTCCCTCTATACCCATTGTCCCACTGTTCCTTTATTTATTTGTTTTTCTTCCTTATGGAAAAGTCAGCCCAGTGCACAATACATACCGTGCCAGCCCCTACTACAAGCTGCCACACCCACACAAGCTATAAGATTTTGACATATTAGTTTAAATCTCTGATTTTACATTGTTAAGAGGAGTTGCTCTGCGATTATTTGTTTGTTGGTTGGTTTGTTTTGTGTTTTGTTTTATGTTATAAAATGGTTCCATCATGATGAAGATGCATGAAAGAAGTGAGATGTGGATAAAAAGGTATATATTTTTGTTGTTCTTCAATAATTTTAAAGTTTGAAGGTTTAATATTAATAGTTGTTTTTGCTTGCTACTTTTATACTTTTTGTCTTTCTCATGAAAAGTATAGAGTAAATATGAAATGTTCTATTTCTCTTATTACTTTTTTTCGAGTGCTCCTCTTGTCACTCGCTGTGTTTCTCTTCCTGTATTCTATCCATATCCAGGTCACCTGGGCCTTTATCTTCTTCAGTTCTCAGAACTGGAATTTACAGAATTCAGAGCAGCAGTGGCAAAGACAGCTGATTTCCAATCTGTCACAGTGGGGTTATTCATGTTCTATTATTAATCAATTAGAAATCTTATGATTCTTATGTTTATCTCCAAAACCATATTATTTCTACAGTACTTCTTTGGCTTATTAAAAATAAGGTATTGACTTTTGATTGCTGTTGATTCATCATGTTCCAGCTCATCAGGTATTTATGATCCAACCTATCATCTATCTGTCTGTCATCATCATGGTCTCCATCGTCGTCTATGTAGCTGTATCTTTTATTAGACATGCTTAATTTAGCATGTCTGAAGCTGATAATATATGGGACATCTTAGGACAGTTCTTAAAACTTAATGTGAACAGTTATTTTTTAATTATACTCATGATATGGGCAGTATTWCTTCATACAAACAAATAGAAAAAAGATTAGTACATTTATTTTATTATGATAAATTTATGATTTGAAGAGATATTTGATATATTTAGTTTAAAATAGTATTTTCAAATACCAGGAGTGAGCTCTGTGTAGATCTTACACTAATTAGCTTCCCTAGAGATCTCCAAGTAAATAAATGGAAACTATCCTTCAAATAACTCTCTAGATACTCATGGGAGTCATGACTCATCCCTTAATCTCATGCTGTACACACAATCCATCTTCTTGACAATACCTTCAAAGTATATCCAGACTGTGACAAATTCCTGCCACTTCCACAGTCAGCTTGCTTAAATCTGCAGCCTGCATTTGTCATTATCACCTACAGTGGATTCCCTATGTGGCAACCAGAGCTAGCTGTTACACTGTGTCAGATAATACACTCCACTTGGTAACTAGGCCTTGCCTTCCTTTTGGATTTCCCTGTCACATTTTCCCTCAGGCTGTTCCTGATGTTGAGCCTTTAATATGTTCTAGCATGACTTTCCCCATATTCTCTACAAGGGTTTCTATATGACATTATTTTTACTTTTATTTCATTATTCGGTCTGATTATAGTATGTTGAATTCACAAAATGAATTTACTGTTTCTTTCCCTTCAGCATCTTTGGCATTTCGATCAATGCTTAGCACAGTTTTAATGGCTATGTGGTGATTAAATATCACCATATCACCCATTCAAAACAAGAGTCTGAATATAGCTCTCTTGTTCTAACGTGATAGGTTTAAATTGGAGCAGTATAAATCATTTGGGAATTTCCTAGCTGTAATTAAGGTAAACATAAATCTATTCCCACATGAAGACATTTTTTGGCATTGGATAAAATTTATCTTTAATTTTTTTAGTTTTTTAAATTTTATATAATCTTTTTTTTTTTTACACTCCAGATTTTTATCCCCTTCCCGGTCCACTCACTGACTGTTCCCCTTTCTATACATCTTCCCCACACCCCTATCTCCACGATGATTTTCCCACCCCACTCTAACCCCCATCCCACCAGACCTCTAAACTTCCTGAGTCCTCCAGTCCCTTGAGAGTTACGTGGATCATCTCTTACTGAACCCAGACCCTGCAGTCCTCTGTTGTATATGTGTTGGGGGTCCCATATCAGCTGTTGTATGCTACCTGATTGGAGGTCCAGTGTCTGAGAAATATCAGGGGTTTTGGGTTAATTGAGACTACTGGCCTTCCCACAGGTTTGCCCTCCTCCTCAGCTTCTTCCAGCCTTTCACTAATTCAACCACAGAGGTCAGCAGCTTCTGTCCATTGGTTGGGTGTAAATACAGTCTATAATTAAACAGTAGAAAACTTTATAATGATGGCAAAGGCTGTCATGATTTTCTTGAATTGTCTAGAGATGTTCACTAACTAAGTTTTTTTTAATGAATGAGAAATGTCAAAATACATTGTTAATCTCTAAGAGATTGTTGGAACATCAAAATATAAGATGCTGCATAAAAATAATGTTAAGAAAATGGTGAATCCATAGCTCTTAGCTCTTATCATTGGCTCTCTTATTTAAAAAGGCCAGAAGCTTGCCTGCTGCTAAGTCACTTATTCAAGAGCAAAGCAAGGACATAAAGCATTGTGACTGACAGTCCAGTGTCTTCCCATTCTCTTCTCCTCGAACTTTATTCAAAAGAGATGGAGGTTATTTTATTCTTCTGTTTAACCTTTCCCCCAAGAGAATCTTTCTAAATGACTCATAAAAATAAAGCACCAACATCCCTCCAATGGTCCATGTATGACCTACTGCTACACAACAGTAGAGATGACTTTAGAATTAGAATTCCTTAAATAGTGTGTCTTTAAATACATTTTACAAAATCGTGGACATTTTTAAAACTGTAAGTAGTGCCAATTTAAAAATATCTTGCAAATTGTAACCTGTGTGTTAGTTTGTTAATTTTATCTGCTTTCAAATGGTTATGTATCTTTTTTTTTTTTTTTACAAAGACTTCTGGCTTTCTTCTTCTTTTTTTTTTTTTTTCAAAATCTTACATTTATGTCACTAACAGGCTTTGCTTCCTTTCTTCTACCTCTTACAAGATCCCACATTTCTTCCACAGTTACTCCTTTCTGCTAAGTTCTTTTCTCTGAATTTTCTATGATAGAGAATAATACAGCTAGCAGCTTATAAATATTTAATTCAGATATGTCAGAATGTTATTAGAAAGCTGAGTGATTTTTTTAAATGCCCAATATATTTTATTTCTAAATATGGGATACTATCATTTACGCTTTATAGTGTAGGAGACACTGAAGTATGTATATTCCCCACAAATTGATGTAGCTTAAGGGTCTTGTGTAGTTTATGTTTTTACATATGTGAAATAAAGTAACATTAATTAAATTGTAAAAATGAATAAAATATGATCCTTAAGTCAGTATTACAATAAATTAAGACTTAATATAACTTCAATTTATTTTATTGAAAATAGATCAATAAATCTTTCTCAATCAATACATCCTGACCTACATTTTCTCCTCTCTCCATTCCTCCCGGCCCTCCCCTATCTCCACTCTCCCCAAGACCCACTCTCCCCAGCTTATCAGCCAGACAAGAAGAAACAAGATACAATAATACAACACAAAAGCCCTCATACTGAAGATAAAAACAGGCACCTTTTAATGAATACCTATTTTGTTTCTTTTCTTTTCTTTTCTTTTCTTTTCTTTTCTTTTCTTTTCTTTTCTTTCTCTCTCTCTCTTTTTTTGTTATTGTGTGGGTTTTGTTTTTCTTTGGTTATTTTATTTATTTACATTTCAAATGTTGTCCTCCTTCCCAGTTTACCCTCTTCAAACTCCCTGTCCCATCCTCCCCCACCCCCTGCTTCCATGAGGGAGCTCACTCACCCACAACCCCCTGCCTCACCACCTAAGCTTTCCCTTACATTGGAGCATTGAGTCTCCATAGGAGCAAGGGCCTCCCCTCCCATTGATAAGGCCATCCTCTGTTACATATGCAGCTGCAGCAGTGGTTCCCTCCATGTGTCCTCTTTGGTTGGTAGTTTAGTCCCTGGGAGTTCTGGAAGGTCTGGTTTGTTGATAATGTGTTTTTTCCTATGGGGTTGCAAACCCCTCAGCTTCATTTAACATAACACTAGTGAATATTTATGTGTATAGTGGGCTACTTTGAGAGATGTATGCATTGTGGAATAGTACATAAGCCTAACTGGCCAATCAATAGATCATACATTATTGTATATATGAAATATGCATGTAGTGCATACATATATATTAGAACAATGCAATAAATACTGATCGTAAATTTCAATGGAAAACATAAAAATCCCCTAATAGTTATTTCTAACTACTGGTGTTTTATTAACTATATTCAGCTTGATCTGCAAAATCTCCAAAATTTGGTAATCTTAACAACTATTTAAATTCAATTTTAAACTAATTGACCAATGAATATCTCCCTTGAGCCCACTAATCACAGGGACCATCTTTATATCTTTAGTTGCTATATAACAGTTTTTATTGTGTATATTAAACTAAATTATGTCTACATTAACATTTAAATATATTATTATGTAAGAAAACATTTTACAGTTAAACTATGTATTGGCTAGACATTCATCGTAAATCTATACATGTGTATTATGTGTGTGCATTTGTGTGTACGTGGATGTCAGTATAAGTGGTTTTAGAATCCTTGGTGTGTCACCTCTCGGCCTTTTGTCTAAGATCAAATGTAGAATCCTGGGTGTAGAGTTACATGTAATTATAAATTACCCTACATGTATATTGGGAGTAAAACCAGGATCACATAGAAGAATAATATGTTCTTTAAGAACTAAACCATCTTTCCAGGTTATAGTCTGTCATCATGACTGTCATTTCTACTGCTTTGACGCCACCAAAACCAGTACTTCATGGGAGAAATTTACCTCTTGGCAAGTTTGTTTGGCAGCTTGAGGAGGAATGCTGGCCATCGGTGGGCAATAGCCCCTCTGAGTTAACCCTGAGGAAGTACTTCCCAGAAGACTTAATCATGATGATACTGGTCATGATGATCACAGATGGCTTTTTAAGTCTAACTACACAGCAGGATCTATTGTCCCAGGAAAGTAAATGTTTCACTTCCACACTCTCCCCATTCAAATACAACTGGTTCTGATAAAGTCTGGAAGGAATTTCAAACTTTCTTCTAACACTTCATATGTCAGTCCTCCAAGGTCTACATTTCTTTAACCATTCCATCTACAAAGTTGCCCCAGAACTGTCTATTAAAATCTCAACACTCTACAGCCTTTTCAGCCCAAAGCATTCAAATCCTTCTATAATCCTACCCAATATGACCAGTTATATGAAGATATACTCATTAAAGTTTGTTGAATTGGCTATTGTCAAATAAATTCAAAAATATTTTGCAATGCCAATCATCCTAAAAAATAAATCAGCTCTTGTTTATCTTTTCCTTCCTTCATGATTTTCTTTTTCTTTTTTGCTTTCATGCTTATATGCATTTTCTTCAACAAATAWTCATCCTTCTGTTTTAATGGGCTCTTCATTGCAGATTTAATCACCCATAGATTAAGAATTACAGAAAAAGAGCCTCCGTATGGTACATTTATAGTATACATGCAGAATCTTTGTTGTTTCATTATTCTCTGAAAGCTAAGGCAATTATTTACATCTCATTTGTCATCCATTAGTAATTTAAAGTAAGTAAACGATGGATCAAAGTAAATGAGAGGAAGTGCATAGGAGCTTGGTGAATATCATACTCATTTGATATAAAAGCCTGAACATCAATGACAGTAGATATGTGAGGAACTCCCGGAAACCAAGTAAGGGAAGGCTGCATACTGAGTATATCACAGAAGTGAGCCATTGTCTCAGACCCTAGCTTGAAGTCACACTGAACCAAAGATTTTTCATACTCTTCAGATATTGCTATCATTGCAAAATATATGCACATGTCATTTGAACAACTAAACATAAAAATTTTAAAAAAATGAGCATGGTACTAGATGATTTCAACTAGAGTGTTTTTTATGTTGCTTTTTGTATTGTTTTTCTTTTGTTTTGTTTGAGGTTGGGATTAGGCCATTATTCTTCAACTTACCTAAATCACCAACTCCTAGAGGGTAGAGTGTCTCATATATGTATACATATACACATGCATATACATTATGCATATGCATATAGGAAATATACTAAGTATAGTATAGTATAGTATAGTATAGTATAGTATAGTATAGTATAGTATAGTACAGTACAGTATATTTAGAAGCGCTAATGAAATCTCTTCCATTTAATGTGCTCAGTGTCCCCACCACATTGGAAGGTCATCATGACAGTAGTGGCAATTTCGTAAAGGAACAATTATGTTCTGTAAGTGCTCTACTCTGTTGACCTTTGAAGCTTTAACAGAAGCCATCTGTAAATATGCCTTAGAGGAATTTACCCAAGAAAGCCAAATAAACTTTCTCATCCCCTTAAGATTTTTCCATGTGCAAATTACTCAGGCTCCACACCACTAGGATATCATGTTTTATTGGTATATTTTGAAGCTGAATAATCCCTGTTGATCTGCTAAGATTTAAGGAAGCGACTGACCCATCAGTTAGAGTGTGCTGTGTTCCAGAGTCTTTTCAAGAGTTTCCTTTTGAATGGCTTGTGCACCTGGCATTGTTGTTTCTTTTTGTTAAAGGAGTATTGAACTTCTGTCTTCATTCTCCTTTCAATTTGTATAAATCAGGAGTTAATTAAGAATTAATTGTGCTGCTTGTGGCTGTTTATCTTTCCCATCATGTACTTTTAAAGCTTCTGAAATGAACATTTAAAAGTATTTCATGTTTGAAGGCTTTTAAATTTGCAGTTGTCCATTATTTGATTTTGAAACTCATAATCTAATGTACATAGTAGTTTTTTTCTGGCAATGTATTTGATAAATTGCTTTCTTAATGAGTTATTTATTTGTCTACACAGGTTTATGCATCTTTGAATATAGTTTTATTACCTAGTTGTCAAAACATCATTGAATGAAAACAGTTACAATCTGAACTTAACTTAATCTAAGCCAATGCAGATGTGATGCTAAATCTACTCTAAACATGAGAAAACTACAAGACTCCATAATTATTTTTAATTTTTAAATTTTTTTCATTTAGTTTTCTGTTAAAAGCTGTACTATAAGGAAAATTTTTCCACAACTTACTAGTACTATTTTTGTATTGTTTATAATCATATTTATTCAGATTTATCTGGGTTTTTTACATTTCTAAGGTACATGTTTTAGAGAAATTGACATACATAATAGTGCTCAACTTTTGACAGAAAGGCATATTCATTGAAGGATTATTATAGTATATAAATGTTTTATGATAGAAGAATCACATGCTTACTAACGATTTTATAATCAATAATATATTGATTTAACAAGGAATTAATATTGAACAGATCATTTTCATATTTAAATGAAGAAATATTAATACACTACAAATTTCCTACAAGGTAATTTCCCCCATACCTTGCCTTTGGAGACAATTGTATATTACTCAGACTGGCCTCAAGTTTGCAGTGTTTCTGAAGCTGATTTTGAATGTTCAAATCCTATCTCTACCTTCAGTTCATAAGTGCTAGGATTGTAGGAGTGTCTGTCATACTGCTTGATGGTGCTGTGGGTCAAACATAGGCTTCCATGCCCTCCAAGCCAGCCTAGGCGATGCTTTCCATCCCTGCCGCAGAGCAATAGATACGCTCGACCAAGATAAGCATTTAGATGATTAGATTCAGTGTCTAGAGAGCTAACTGTTTCACTAAAAATCTGTTCCGCTATTTCTTAGTTAATAAGTGAAAATCAATTTAAATGAAATCTTGGGGAAACTGGGGTTTTATTTATCTCAGTACTAAAATATTACTTGCTTACTTAAGAAATTCTTAAACATTTTAAAGCAAATGTTCAACTTTTTATCCCATTTTCTACACTAAAAAATTATAATAGAAATTTACAGATGTTGCTGTTCTTTTCTGTGTTAATCCTGGGTTTGATACTCTTGGGGCCATGTTCGTCCTTCTGTTCTGAAAGAAACAAGTGGCAGTTCTTACCAGTTATCAGGCCTGTTTGAGTGTTTATATTATGTGTTCCTCTGAGGAGTGTTATAACATCTTAATATTTAATCATTTATGATCAACTTATCTTTATTCTGTTTTCTTCTGTACTGTGGTAACAGTTTTCCAAGTTCACTGATAATTTCTGGATCTAAAGTTTCAAATTTTTAACAAACAAGTTGAACCGGCTGTTCTTTTTTCTAATCATTTCATTTTCAAAATGATGCTGTTGACAGTGTTTCAGAGATGTCTGTTCAATTTTAGGAGCTCTGGGACACATGAGAAAAATATAGTTATGCAAACAGTGATAGTATGAATAGTTTATTTAAAAAGAGACAACAGATGGTAAATGCAGTCATTACTTTCATTTCTTGCAAGTAAAAACGTTGCTTTCATCAATGTAAATGTTGGCAAACCAGCAATGGGTCAAACCCGAACTACAATTTGCTGAATTTCAGATTCATAGACTTGGTTCAGTTAGAAAGCTTTACCTTGCTTGATTATTAGTTAATGATCTCCCATCTCCTGGTTACCCCTTCTCAACCCCACCCTCCCACATCTGCCCTCTCCCCTCCCCTCCCCTTTGCCTCTATGAAGGTGCTCCCCCGTCTATCCACCCTCTCCCACTCCACAGCTTCACCATCCCCCTAACCTATTCTGGGGCATCAACCCTCCACAGGAACAAGGGTCTCTCCTCCCATTGATGTCAGACAAGAGTATCCTCCACCACATATGTATCTGGAACCATGAATCCCTCCCTATACACTCCTTGGTTAGTGGTCTAGTCCCCAGAAACACTGGGTGGTCCAGTCAGACCACATTGTTCTCCCTATAGGGTAGCAATCCCCCCCTGCTCCTCCAGTTCTTCTGCCAACTCCCCCACCTGGGTCCCTGAGCTCAGTCTTATGGTTGGTTCCAAGCATCCACTTCTTCATTAGTCAGTTGTTGGGAGAACCTCCCAAGGAACAGTCATACCAGGTTCCTGTCAGCAAGTGCCTCTTGGCAATGACAACAGAGTTAGGTTTGGTGTCTGAAGACAGGATGGATGCCCAGGTGGGGCCGTTCCTAGATGCCACTTCCTTCAGTCTCTGATCCCTTTTTGTTCCTCTYTTTCTTTGCACAAGATCATTTCTTGTTTAAAACTTTTTGATGGGTGGGTGGCCCCATCCCAAGATCAGGGGCTGTGCTTATCTACTGGAGGTGGTTTCTACAGGTTCTATCTCTCCTTCACTGTACATTTCTGCTAAAGTCATCCCTGTTGTGTCCTGGGAGCCTCTTGCTCCCCTGGCATCTGGAACATTCCAGTGGCTATCCCCAGTTCCTCATCACCCAATACTACATATTTTTAATTGATTTCCTGACCCTCTGTACCTCTCTCTGGTCCCCTCCAGTACCTGATGCAGTCTCTTTTGTTTCCTCCCCATTCTCTCTCCATTCCAGGCCCTGGTCTTCCTTCCTTCTAAACTCCATATGGTCTGTRGGTTGTATCATGGGCATTGTGAGCTTTTGGGCTAATATCCACTTATTACTGTGTACCTACCATGTGTGTGCTTTTGGGTCTGGGTTACCTCATTCAAGAATCTTCTCACAACAAACCCAAAAGAAGAGAAACACACAAGTATTTCTTTCTTTGTGTATGTAACAGTGACTTATGGCAATGACTAAATTAATATGATGTTCAGTTATCCTTTAGGCAATTCTTGAAAACTGGGTGAAAGGGAAAGGCTATTAGTAAACACTCAAGGAAAGTTACTGGGGCATTTGCTTAGCAGTCAGAAGCTTTCTGTACTTTGTTTTTGGATCCTCCTATTCATTTCTTCTACCTTCTCTTCAGTACCTGAAATTATTTCTCCCACTTTAAGTTGTTGGTAAGACTTCTCCTGAGCTTTTTGCATTATTTTGAGTGTTTTATTTCAATGTTTATTTCAATTTGCCATTTAGTGATTCAGTTTCTTTATGAAATTATATTTTCATATCTTGAATTGTTTTCTTTAATTCATTTTACAATGTCTTCTGTGAAGTGCTTAGTCATAACCTTTTGAAGTCCTTGACCTCATTCAAAATTCCTATTTTGAAATTCTTGCCTTATATTTCAGCCAAGCTAGGTTTTAAGATAATATTAAGATAGGAGTTCTGGTTTCTGGAAAAGGCATATTATCTTGTTCGTTTGTTTCTGTGGTTTTGAGCTTGTATCTGGAGTTAAAATGTGTATGGTGTTTCTTGATGCTGTGTGGATGTTCAGGTCTTTGATTGCTATCATCCAATATGAAATATTGTGTATTACTAGCATAGTGATGCTTTTCAGTTTTGGAGTCACTCTAGTTTTAGTGTTCAGATTCCAACTGGTCACAGATCTGAAGTTCTGTACTCCAAGCCGTCCCAGATTAGTTAAGTGTGTGCTAGTGGTAGGGAAATTGGACTGACCCTTGAGGTTTCTACAGGAGAGTTTGGCATCCAGCACCATGGAGCATTGGAAAGTTTAACCTGTGCTATACCAGAAAATGCAATGAGTCTCAAAGGAATGGAATGATCTTGGAGGATGGGCTGATGTGGGCAGCAAAGGCAGGGTTATTGATACCCTAAGGGAATCAGAATGGAGGAAATGCAGGAGGGCAGAGTTAGTGTGCACTGGTCTCTACCAATAGTGATAGCTATGGGGTCCATAGAAAACAGTATGTCTGGTTAGATGTGGGTCAGTTGTCACAAAAGAATGGGGAGAATAGCTGAGGAAAGGAGCAGATGAAGAACTATGAGAAGTCTCTTTCTGTACAAGAATTAGCAGCCCATTTCCAAGGTGATGAGCATGGGCGGGGAGGATCAAGTGAGGCATTTTCAGTGAGAAGTATAAGAAAATCTATGGATTAGTTGACACTGTTTAAAACCAAGGAGCATACATTGACTGGTTCATGGCCCAGGGCACACGTGTAGCAGAGGACTGGCCTTGTATGGCCTCAGTAGGAGAGGATGAACTTAGTCCTGTGAAAGCTCGATGCCCCAGGGAAGAGGGATGCTAGTATGGGTGAGGTAGGGATGGGTGGGCAGGTGGGGGTGCAACCCCTCAGAGGCACGGGGAGTGAAAAACTGTGGGAGGGAGGACTGGGAAGGCAGGCAACTTTTGGAATGTAAAAAAATAAGAAAATATATGGAGGTTAGACTAGAGGAATAGAAGGAAAGTACCTGGGTCCATGCCAAGAGTGGGAGCTGTCAATACTATAAACATCTTAACAGTACTGAAATATTAGTCATAGTCTCATTAAGCAGGGAAGATAAAGTAAATATATGTACTATGTAACTGTGGCTTAAGAGCAATAAAATGCAAAGTAATTGGATAATTATTTTGTACATGATCTTTCATGCATTTTTATTTAATTATTTTTTTTTTAAATCCACCATTAGAAATCAGTCAACCAAACTTGGTAAACATTTTTCTCATATGGTCATCACATGTTTCACCAATCCCCTAAACTGACTGGAGAAAAAAAAATCAAGTTGTAGGAAGTGATCTTAAAATATGCTTTCAAGGACTATTCACCAGTGAGTACAAGGAATGAGTGGTGAAAAGAATTGTTAATTCTGAAAATTGATGTAAACAGAAAGTCAAGAAGCACTGTGATAGCTTGAGGCATTAGGAAGAAACTATTGGCTTTGGTAATTTCCCAATGTAAATAATTAAAACCAAATTGCATTTGTAAATGAGTTATTTCAGTAATAACTTGTAAATCAGTTATTCTCWGTATTTATTAGAGATAAAAATAAGCTAAACCTAATACATGATACACCTTGTATGTGTTTTAGTGTACCTTTAGTGTATTCAGTTGAGAATTGTAAAATCTTTTACCATAAATTCATTAATGACATTATGTGACTTGTCTCATAACAGTTCTATATATCATAAAATCTTAATGTATCTACTGTATGATTTGAATGCATTTCATACAGCACATGCCTCTCAATAAATGATTTTGCTTGGTTTTAATCGGTAATACTTTTTGCTCAATATTCTCCTGATTGTTGAAGAGAGAAACACAACATTTTGAAAAGACAGAATGTTTAAAGTTTTTACTTTAGAAAATGTATTGATTGGATTTAAACCACTATTGCTACATGTAAATAAAAATTTTTAAATTTAATAATAATAACTTTTATATTGCTTGTTAAAGTAGAATTGAAAAGTTATTTAAAAATATAAATTTACTGACATTTTACCAATGTTAGCAAGTTTCTTAAATATTTGTTTAGTAGAAATTATCATGCTTTTCTAATAATAGTATTTTTTCTTTCAGGTAACACAAACATCAACTATTCATGATGTCAAACAGAAGTTTCACAAAACATGTGAGTTTGATTTATCTATTAAAATGTATGTTAACAAATTTTCAAATTGGTTCAAATTTTTCTTTAAGAACAAGCATGTGAACGCTCTATTTTAAAACCAATCTCTTTGATAATTTAGTATTTAGTAATACTTAAATATAATGATTTTCATATGTGATACACTTTTTGATGTTTTAATATTCAAAAGGTTTTTGTGAGTACTAGTTACAGAAATTCATGCCAGTATTCAAGAGACAGGTCCTTATCCAGTTAACCACATCCCAAGAAAAATCTTCAATTTTTCAATGAAACTATATATAAAATTGTTTTAATACATGGTTCAATATTCTTTTATATAAAGACATTTTAATATATAAAGACATTAAATAAAAATATTTCTTTTATATTAGCACAAAATAGCAAATAACGATTTTATCCCAACTATTTAAATAAGTTAAATTCATTCCAAATAAAAATTATTTTACAAAACCTATAAATGATATTGCTTAAACTTATTCATGGGTAACATTGTTTCTTGACCAAAAATCTCCATCAATTGCTTGAAAGTATTTATATTTTACATATATATACTTTATATATAGTGTTTATAATTAAATTCGTTCTAATTTTCAAACAATGAAAATGAAATTACTGGAAAATATGATTTTTACTATTTTATAAGTTAAGGCTTGATTGTATAATTACTAAAATCAAGTCAATGTTAGAGACATTTTCCAAATAGATGATTCCCTATATGCATATCTCCCTTCTGTTATGAAAGTTCTTCTCCAGTGTGGTGAATTTAATATTTATAAGCCTATGTTGATGTATCATAATATGCCAATGCCTTGAGGATTAAGATATGTCATCAGGTTCCATACTCATATCATTTTTTCCTTTTTTAAAAAGTATTTGGTGTTTTTTAATTAATTTATTTAGTTTTTACACTGCATATTTTATTCCCAGTTTCTACCCTTCGACTGTTCCACATCCCATACCTTCTCCCCTCCCCCTTGTCTCAACTTAGGTTTCCCCACCCTCACCCAATGGACCTCTAAACTTTTTGGGGCCTCCAGGCTCTTGGGGGTAAGGTTCATCTTCTCAAACTAAATCCATACCTGGCAGTCCTCTGCTGTATGTGTGTTGGGTGCCTCATATCATCTGGTGTATGCTTCCTGGTTGGTGGTCCAGTGTCTGAGAGATCTCGGGGGTCCAAGTTACATGAGACTGCAGGTCCTCTTACAGGGTTTCTCCCCTCCTCAGCTTCTTCCAACGTTTCTCTAAATGAACCACAATGGTCAGCACCTTCTGCCCATTGGCTGGGTACAAATATCTGCATCTGACTCAGCTGCTTATTGGGTCTTTTGGAGGGTAATCATGATAGGTCAATTTTTTTGAGCATTCCATAGTCTCAGTAATAGTGTCAAGTCTTGGGGCCTCCCCTTGAGCTGGATCTCACTTAAATGAGGGATGGGGCTGCCATCCTACAGTCAAAACTCTGCCCCATAATTGTTCCTATCTGAAAGAACTGCAGGAAAGGGAGAGGAACCTGAGGAAAAGAAGGTTCAGCAACAGACCCAAATTCATAATCTTATATATTGATTCATTGTATGAAAATTGAAGATAAACTGAGGGAATAAATTATTCCTTTTAAAAGAAATGGAAACTATTGATCAGTATGTAAATTTATATATAGCTATCCCTATGATATGACTAATTCAGTTACATGGCAAATAGTAACATCATTCCTATTTAAAGAAGGATGCTTGTACAGGATTCAATATACATTTTAAGAAACAAAAATATAACCATGGATTACAATTAGTAGCAACTTAAATGGATAACTATTATAAGAATATTTGCTTCTAATGCATTATTAAGAAACATATACAATGAGGAATATAGTTACTGGAAAACTGCTTACATTTCAAGTTGCTTTGTGAACATATTTTGACATTTTACCTTAAAGCTATGTAGGTTTTTAATACACTAAAAATAAGAGAATGGGGCATCACAGGAAACATTCAAAATGACGTAAGGGGTGTCCATATACCTTTTCTCAATTCATTTTTCTAGCACTAATTTGGCTATTAAATTTGCTGTAATTGTGTGCCAATATTTTCTGAAATATGGGATGTTTTAAGTTTTTAAAACACAATTTTGTTTTTGAGACATCAAATGTGGTAGCACTTGACTTTAAGCCCTTCAATGCAGGGTTGAAAAGCATGTGGCTATGAAGTTGCAAGCCACCCTGGTCTAAATATTAAGGAGCTAGAGATAAATTAAATTATTGTCTAATCACACAATCTATGGAGGTAATTATCCTAATTATTCACACAACAGTGTCTACTTATTTATACTCCTTGAACATTTATTTAGAGGTAATACCATCCAAGCATAAAGTATATATTACAATAAAACAATAACTGAAATGCTAAAATTTAAAATGTCAGAAATTCAGTCAGAGGAAATTGTAGTATTTAAGTGAAGAGATATTTGAATTTGACTTTAAAGAGTAAGAATAATTTGTACAAAATTTGAGAAATATCCAATTGACAAAAGGGTGATCAGTTTTAATAACTATAATAAGACTTGAGATTTATTGACTACTGTTAAGCAATTCTTTTTTACAGGCATAGTATTTAGAATGCTTATTAAACTTATTAAAAATAAAAATGCACCTAACCCTCAAAAGACTTGAGGCACCAGGGAGTAGGGAGTCCAAGTGGGTGGAGGTAACAACCTCTTGGAGACTGGGAGAAGGAGGAATGGGATGAGGAACTGTGAGAGGGGAGAGCAGGAGGGGGACAATGGCTGGATTGTAAAAAAACTAAAAGTAATAACAATTAATAGGCAGACATAGTTCTGGAGAAGGAGCTGAGAGTTCTCCATCTTGATGTACAAGCAGCAAAAGACTGTGAGCCACAGAGGGCATAGTTTAAGCATACGAGACCTCAAAGTCCATGTCCAAAGTGACACACTTCCTCCAACAAGGCTGCATATAATGTACTTTAATAATACTTTCTCTATTGGTCTATATTTCAGTTTTTATTTTCCCCATCTTCTCTTTTTCCATCTCTAAATCTCTAAGAATCTCTCTTTTAGTTCTCTCTCTCTCTTTCTCTCTCTCTGTCTCTCCAAACACATAAGAAACACACATACCTTATAAGACACACAAATACATATGAGAGAGCAAAAGTGTCATTTGTGTTTGTGAAGTTGACTGATTTCATGAATATATTGTTCCTTAATTCTATCCATTTTTTTCTACAAATGGAATATTTCCTTTTGCATGGCCAAGTAAAATCTCACTGTGTATACACCACATTTTCTTCACTTTTGTAATGAAAAATGGAAAACTAGAGTAATTCCATTACTTGGTTATTGAGAATAGTGTTTCAATCAATGTAAATATTCTGGTATCTCTGATCTTGACTTGTTGCAGTAAGTGTCTATCTTGGGGTTTTATAATGCTGAAGAGACACTGTGACCAAGGCAATCTCATAATGTAAAATATTTAACTGGGATTGGCTTGAACTTTAGAGGTTTAGTCTTTTTTTTTTTCTCATGGCAGGAAGCATGATGGCATGCAGGCAGATGTGGAACTAAAGAGTCAGTAAGAGTTCTGCCTTCAGATCTGCAGGCAGCAGGAATTTACAATGATACACTAGTAGAATTGAGCTTGAGACCTCAAAGCCCACCCCATAGTGATACACTTCCTCCATCAAGGCCACATCTCCTAATAGCACCAATACTTATTAACCTATGAGAGTCACTTTTATTCAAATCACCCGAGGAAGCAAAAATGGGAGATCTGGATGCTTTGAATGATGGGTTTGTTTGTTTGTTTGTTTGTTTGTTTTTATTTTTATTTTCACTATGCCTGACTCAAGTTAGATTGCAAGGGATAAAATATAGTGCTCTTCCCTTCTTACACAGAATGGCAGCAGTTTCTTTTACTTGGTGAACTTAATGATGGCCACAATGAGAAAAAAAAAATTCAATGTCGTTTCGATTTGGATTTCCTTGATTGTCACTTATGATAATTGGGTAATTGATGAATTCTACCTAATTTTAAGACTTCATTCTTTGTCATCTTTCTGATTTTGTTCTCTATTTTTTTATTTTTCCCCCAGTGTGCTCTTTAGTTTTATGGTATGAACTGCACCATGACTCAAAATAATTAAAAAATGAAGTCTACCTTGTCTCCCTCCATATTTTCTGCTGCAACAAGGCTTGTGAAGTTGACATGCAGGCAGGGAGAGGGGGAAGAGGGGAGGAATTTCAAAAGGAGTTTGAGAGACATGGAGGTTGCTCTTATGAATTCTTCTTTTGCACAGGCCAACTTAGAGATCCATATGTGAAGACCTTAGCTGATAACTTTATCAATCTACCCATCATTTTGAATCATGACATGTCTGGCATCTATGTGTTCATTTCAACTCTCTCCAGAGGGTATTTGTTGCAGAATGATTAAAGGTGTATACTTTATTCTACTTAGACAACAGGAATGACATCAAAAAAAGAACTTATGTTCTCATTATTTACTGTATCTTACAGTTAAGAACAAAAGTTTACAAGTCCATTAACAAAGCATCAAGTGAATTTGTCCTGGCAGAAGTCACTCAAAGCAGCCAAGTTGACTTCCTGACTCCACAGGTCCTCTGTTCACACAGTCCAACAATCGGTTCCCCATGTCAAGCTCATCCTCCAAGATCTCAGTTACTGTACATCCTTTTGTTTCATGTCCTATAGCAAGCTATGTTTAGCATGCTCAATTTCCAGCTTATTAGATAATCTATCATTTAATTCCTAGTTACTTAAATTCAGTTACTCAATCTTGATATTATGGATAATAACAAACGATTTTCTCTCACATTCTATGTCAAATTTACATGGCATTCACAAATGTTGAGCCTTTAGTATGTCCTGATTTTGAAGCTCATAACTCCACATCTGACAAATGTATCCAATATTCATAACTGATAGCTATATTTTACCATTTCTATAATTATTTTTATGCATTGTTCACTCCCTTTTATTTCTAGCACCATTTTCATGGCTTCTGTGGTACAAATACCCAATGATGTCTTCATAATATGGGTTACTTTTACTCTTTCTGACTTTTGTTGCAGTAACGTTATAGTAATCAATGCTCTCCAAATACACCTTACAATATTTGGCTATAATCTTCAACTTACTGACATTTCTCACACAAACATTTAGTTTCTGAAGAAAAAATGGTCATACATTATTCATACATAGTTTTTACATGGTTAGGTCTTGTCCTTCAAAACTACAAGTTCCACATATAAAAGTTTCTGCTTTACAAATAAATTATTGAAACAAATTATACTGTTCCTTGAGATCATCCTGTCATTTGTCCTTGGCAAAAGCATCATAGAGGACAGTAACTGAATTTTCCTCTAATAGTTAAGTCTGTGCATGAACACATGGAAAGGCTTGGTGAAGGGCTTTGAATGCAAGAGCAATGGCATGCGTGAGCTTATCTAAGATAATGAAATACACATTATGTCACGGTACTTCTTTGTGAAAGTCGCTTTTATTTCCTTCAATGAGGTGATAAGTTGTGAGCCGCATCATAGCTATGTGACTGCAGGGTTTGGGTTGTTCTCAGAGCATTTCCTTCTCTGTTGTAACTATCCAAACTAGTCTTGGAAGCTTCCAAGTTGACTGATTCAATCCAGCTTCTCTCAGCTTCTGTCTGAATTGCTCTGCCTGTTCTCATGCTTTGACAATGTATTCTAACCTTCCGGCTCCTTCTCATTCTCTGGTTCATTCTGTCTTTACTGTGTGTACCTTGTTCTCACTGCAACCTGTATATGAAACAAAACCTGTTTCTGTAAAATTCCCATTACACAACACAGCTGTGCTAGTTTGTTATCTTTCCTTGCATTTTTCTTAAATAGTCTCACTTGGCTGTGCTGTTCTTAGGAGAGTTCAGCATATACTACCTCTGACTCATTCTGTCAAACCTTTTTCTGATTCATCACTTTTTCTGTCCCTCAACTAGAAATCACTTTCAAAGATGGCTGCTTCCTTCTAAAAATACAGACATGTGTTTATTATACATCTTAGGGTCAATTTTAAACAAGATGTATAATAAAAACATGTCTGTATTTCAGGAAGATCTGACTGTAATCGAGAGAATATTTGCATTCCAACCTGAGCAAATAGAGTTAAAAGTTCTTTAGGTATGATCCTTTCCAGAGCACCCATGCTGATAGATTACAAATTCCTCTACAAAGCTCCTTTTTAGACAAACTCTATTACTTTTAGAATTTCATTCTTAAAGTGTTCTCAATTTTTTAAATCCTCAAAGATAAAATTGTTGATACATTGTTTGGTAGGGGTATCTGTCTATAAACACTGGAACAATTGTTACATTTTGCTATTCTTAAACAAGATATAGTCTTCCCTAGATGAGAAATACTGGGATGCTGGCCTGACGTTTCTCAGCCATTTGTGCCTTTCCATCAGTATATAAACATCCTCGTTTTTTTCTGCAACCATGTAATAGGCAAGCTTCACACAATAACCTTTACTTTATGTTTTACTAATGGACAGGAAATTATGAGTTGCACTAGAAAATTTTCTCTTCCTCCATTGCATTTTTTCTCTTGCAGATTGTCTCATTGATGAAAATGAATTTTAAGAAAATAATTTTATCCCCAGAAAATTCCAATATATCTATTATGCTGAATGTTTGGGAATACATCTTCCTGACTTTTCTGTAAATTCATTAGTATACAAATGATTCATCATGTAGGCAATTTATGATGCTCAGGTTCAAGGCAGATCCTGTACATAGTTGTTCAGAATGGATTTTTAAATTTTATTTTGATATTTATTTTCTCTGTATGTGCTTGTATATACATATTTGCACATGTGTACAATGTCATGATAGGGGAGATCGTAGTACAAGTTTTGTGCTTTAGTTCTGGTTATTGTACTCCCGGGTTGTCGGACTTGGCTAAAGGAAGTTTTACCTGCTGAATCCTAATGCCGATCCCTGAAAGGAGATGTCATATAAACTGTTCTACAGAAGGGACAAAATTCTTACTGAAGAATTATAATATGTTGAATAATTCATTTTTGCTTTTCAGGTTTTTTGATTATTATTTATATAAGAGAATAATTTTCATAACATTCAATTTCATTTCTGAATTTGGAAATAAGTACATGTGATTTGAAAGTAAGAGACAGATTTTTTTTACTATATTAATAATAAGAATATTTTCCTATTTTACTTTATTGAGTACAAAATTTTCTGGCAAAGAATTTAGCTCATATGCTTGATTTTCTTTTAATACCTTTTTAATAACTGAAAAAGAACATTAAAGCATCAAATATTTTTACTGCTTTTATTGTTTCTGAATTACCAAGGAAACAATGGGATAAAAGGCAGATTTTATGAAGTTACCTGGAGCAATCACCATTAAGTTCCAGACTTTTACAGAATAGGGGGAGTGAGAGACTATAGCATTATACAGTAAACTTCTTAAAGTTGAAATCTATTCAATGGTGATGGTTCTCCCAAACACCTGCATTATTTACATTTTGTTTCCATAATTCACTATACAGTCTCAAAAACATTGCATAACCCAAAACACAAAAGGAAGGCAATACCTATTAATCCATCCATTATAGATTAAATTTCAAGATATAATTTGAAAAATGATATCCTCCTTAATTGTATAGCTTATGAAATATTAAAGAAATATTAAGTATAAACCACTTATCTCTACAAGGCATTGGCTTTTCTTGAATTTCTTTTCTGGAATTTCATCAAAGTATAGTTAGTAAGTCATTTAAAAATTAATGAGATGTATGCAAGTTTTACAGAATAAATACCTTGGAACATTTAGTCCTTCTTTGAAGTATGTAAATATTGACTATTTTAGGAGATATGTGACTAAAATTAAAATGTTTCCAATATTCTGAAGGAAATGTATTTTTGTAAAAAGAAAACAATACAAAAAACTCGTGGAAACAGGGTGTGGGGAGGAGGTATGGGATGTGGAACAGTCAGGGCATGAGTGGGTGGATAAAATTGTGAATGTAAAAAAATAAAAATAAATAAAATGTGAATATGTACAATGTTGACATAAAACTTTTAACATAGTATCTTTTAAACTTATTTTGTTTTCTTGTAAGAATCCTTACCTTGTGAATTGTAATTGCTTCAGTGTTTCTAGGTCATTTAATTGCTACCTAAATATTTGCTGTAACATTTATAGTCCAGAGGTTTGGATGACTGGAAACAGGATCAGAACTAAGGAGAAATGTGAAAATTTGTGAATACAGTATAGGTGTTCAGAGACACTGTCTCTGACAGACATATGAACCTGATGGTGTTGATCTTGTTATTGCTGCAGAAGTAGAATGTATCGATGAAGAAACTGCAGGAAAAAAATACTTACCTTTATAACTGGTTAAATTTTGAAATAATTTTATATTAATGAAATATGGTTTTAAAGGTACCTTACATTGCACAATTTAAACATTAGTTTAAGCACATAATACACCATTGTATATATATGTATAACTACATATATACATATATGCATATATATAATATTGTTTCAGAGTTATTTTCTCATGTTTCAGAGAAATTCCCTAGCTTCTTTGTCACTAACTCAAAAAGGAAATTGAAATGAGTTGGTGCTTTTTTTTTTTCCTGGGGTCTTAAGCTCTTGCTCAATGCTTCTTGGGATTCATGCTAAGTTTTCATCTCTGCTTAGAATTCATTACAGTGATATCATACTCAAGAAGGAATCTAGTCTTTTGATATATTGAAGTAAACACCTTTTCTGAATCCCAATTGGTTAAAGCTGCATGTGAACACATAGAACTCCTGCGGTGGTGGCACTGTATGGGGAGCTCTAAAGGATGTGGCCTTAACGGAGGAAGCATGCCAGTGGAGGACAAGTTATAAAGCCCTTACCGCATCTCTGTTCCAGTCAGCTTCTCTGTCTCCAGCTTCAGGGTGAGGGTGTGATCTCTCAGATTCCAACTCCTGCCATCATGCCTTCCGCTTGCTATCAAGCCTCTCCACCAGGACAGAATCCTAACCCTCTGGAAACATAAGTCACAACAAACACGTTTACCATATGTTGCTTTTGGTGATGCTGTCTTATCAGAGCATCAGAGAAGTAATTGAAACAATTTTACTTTTCTTAAAATTATATCATATAGTAACATCAATATTTTTTGCAAATTTCATGGTTTTATTTTTTATATCTCATAAATATTCCATTCAATGTATGCATCACGTTTTCATTATCTATTATCTGTTGATGGACACATAGGCTGAGCTTACCTGTTTCCTATTATGAAGTGAACAGTGGGATAAATACGAGTCTGGATGTACCTACATCACAGGATGTGTCAGTCCTTGATTATATGACCAAGATTGGTATAAGTGGGCCATAAGATAATTCTATTTTCAGTGTTTTAGAAAGTATCCAGCAAATTCATGTATAAGCTGTGGTTTAATCTCCCTCCAGCTGTATGAGGTTTTGTCATTCCTCATATTTTCTTCAGCAGTGTTTTCAATCTTGTTTTCCTGATAGTGACTGGTTTCCCTTGAATGACATGATATGTCAAAGTAATTTTAATTTGCTGTAATTCATAAGTCTCTGATTTCTAGTATTGTTGAACACATTAAATTAGTTATACGCTTAGCATAGTTCTTTACATATAGTCCTGGCTACCCTGTAATTCACTATAAAGATCAGATTGCCCTCTAAGTTACAGAGACCTACATTCTTTTGCTGCCTGAGTACTATATCAAAACCACACCTGGCTGTGTTTTACATTTTTGTAATGACTATTCGTAGCTCTTTCCTGACAGTTATCTATTTTTTCCATTGGTCCATTTATGGGTTGACAGCTTTATTCCTGGGATGATAAATGTTTTCTGTTCTTCAAATACTATAGGTTTTTCCTCTTTGTATAAAGGTAATAATTTTTTCTCATTCTATGGGCTGTCCACGTAGTCTGCTGATTATTTTTTTTCTCTAAAGATGTTTTAATTTCATGTATTTCATTTTTCCAACCTTTGTGTCCATATCCATTTCTATTGTGATTCTATTCATAGGCTGTGCCTGCAAATGGGTCTCAAAGTGTTTCCTTTTTCTTTATATTTTTTATTATAGCAATTGCACTGCTTTGTGCTTTAAATTAAGTTCTTTGATCCAGTTTCAACTGATATTTTGTGCACTAGAGAAATGGATATCATTTATCCTTTTGAATGTATGTATGGTTTATTGCCAGCACCACTACCTGAGAAGACTCTATTTTTTTCCAGATGCATACTCTGTTAATATCTGGATGATTTTTTTTCTCTGAGCCCTCTATTATAGTTCATTGGTTTATACATCTGTTTTGTGCCAGTATCATGATATCTTTATCATTATTGTTATGTAGTATCATTTCAATACAGGTAAGTGTTGTCTCTGATTTTCATTATTTTTGGAATTGTTTGCATACCCATAGTTCCCACCCCTGTATGTGTGTGTGTGTGAGTGTGTGTGTGTGTGTGTGTGTGTGTGTGTGTGTGTGTGTGTATCTGTGTGCCTGTATGTGCATTTCTGTAATTATAAGACTGATAGTTTTTTACTTGTGTGAATAATATATTGGAATTTTATGAAGATCTCATTGGAGCTGTAGTTTTATTTTAGTAGTATCATGTTTTACAATGTCTCTTCTGGCAGTCCAGGAACATGAGGGAAATAGAGACGCTATATAAATATGTAGAGAGAGAGAAAGGGGAAGAGAATATCTTCTTCAATTTATTTTTTCAGATTTTTTAAATTTTCATTGTAACAAGCTTTCATCTCATTGGTTAGTTTTATTACTGGACATTGTTTACATACAAACATTGAAATGTGTTCTTATGGAAACCTGAAGTAAAATTATTTTGAAGTAGGAAGGCAGTCGTAAACATACTTACACAGATAGACTTATACCACAATGTATGTTAGACCAAAAGAGTAACCCTAGAGAGAAGATATGTGACCAGATTCAAGGCTGAGGAAAATGATAAAGATTGAAAAGAAAATTCCTGTTTTCTAATATGTGTGAAAATGATAAAGATTGAAAAGAAAATTCCTGTTTTCTAATATGTGAGTTTAGTTTCAAAAGAATGGAGGTAGCTAAACCACAGAAAAGACACTTTTTTGTTTCTTTTTCGAGACAGGGTTTCTCTGTGTAGCCCTGGCTGTTCTGGACCTTTCTCTGTAGACCAGGCTGTCCTTGAACTCAGAAATCCACCTGGCTCTGAAAAGAAACTTCTAAGGACTAGATGTTCCTGAATATAGGTGATGTATAAGCATTTGGACAAACTCGGGAGCTTATGGACTCCAGGAAAGAATGAGTGGTCTTTGATGATATAGTCAAGTGCTATTTTCAGAAGTGTGAGTTACTTGATATGCATCACAGATTCCTGTTCTATCTCAGGATACTGGAGAAGATTTCTGTAGCCTCTCTACATTGTTGCAATAAAGGGATGGCACTGGAGCTAACATCTTTGTGAACAAGAAGATTTTATAAGACTTTTACAAGGCAGGAGGACTGTGAAGGCTGATGCATGAACTTACAGGCCTTTTTTGTGGTGAGCTTGAAAGATATTTTACAGCTGATTGAGTATCAAGGAGTATAGTCCTAGAAAGAGAATTGAACAGCAGTAAGTGGACTGAAGAGCACTGAAGTCCTATTAACTTTACCAAGCATGAGATTCTATTCAGGAGAGATAGCTCTCAAAAGGAACATAGTGGGGTAGTAATTTGTGAAATTGTGAATATTTGGCTGGTATTCTTCTGGGAGCCTGGATGTATAAAAGATAAGGGTGCTGTTTTTCAGGGACTTTTGAAGTAAAGATAGTCATTGAGAAGTGGCAATGTATGGAGATCTTTTACATGGGGAAAAGCATTAAATCATAGAGACAGTAGAAAATAATTTTCACGTTAAGCTGTTCCCAACCAGGGCATCCACCCTGATGTGCTTTGAGTGCAGACATCATGGGAGGCACTTCAGCACCTTCTCTAAGCATCTCAAGCAGCAGCCATCTCATGTGGGATGAAGTTGTGTAGGGTAATACTTTGCAGTCTTCTGAGTCAGTGCGATGGTTCTTATTAAAGAATGATGTTGCATTTGAGTAGACCAAAAATGAATAGAAGTTGAAGCTCCTCAACCTTAGCAAGAATCCCAACAATATCAGCTTCATCGACACTTTCAGAAGCCTTGACAATCTTTCAATATCTTGGGGATTTAATTGCTACTAGTGCCCAGCATTTCACACAGCCACATGACCATGGGGAAATTTTACATGGAAATGTAAAATTTACATGGAAATATCTACATATGTATAAGAAAATAGAAGGCAAGAATGATTGATGTAGAAAAACATTGGTCTTAAGATATTTCTTCAGGTGATTTTGTAACTCAAAATATGGTAACATCTGTTGCTTTCCACTTAAAGTCCAAAGCCAAGCCCTGTAAATATTTAGTGTCAATGATTGTATCCCCACATGCATCCTTCAGTGTTTAAGAACAAGAAGTGCTTAGCTTGAGGAAGGAAGATTGGTGTGCTAGCTCAAGCAGAGAGCAAAGTTACCTTTTCTCTGCCATTTTGCCTCATTCAGATGCTGCACAGGATTATGTGCTAGTTTCTTTGCTAAAGTCCAAAGGTCTCAGTTGGGATTTGCTGGTTACTCTGAGAATCATGGCAGGCTTTATTCTTGGCATCTCACTTTACTGGGTTCAGCTACTGTTCATCTCACCCAATTAAAAATTGCTTACTGCACATTGACTCCATGTAGGGATTATCAACAGGTAATTTTCAAGACAATGGAAAAATTGAAAAGTAGTAGTCCTTTCGGGGAACTTTGTAGTTCCAGTACTTCTTTTCTCTGATTTCTCATGCCTCTCACACTAATTGCTTTTTGCTCTTGGCTATTTGTATTAATGTTTAATATCTTTATTCAAACCTCAAATAAGTAGGGTTTACATAATGGATGTATATACTTTAAACTATGAGCACCTTTCCAACACTGACTGGTAATGTTTATGCATTACATAAGTTTGCTGTCTTTAACCTCAGGCTTTTACCCAAACAGAAGTCTTTCAGTCTTTCTGCTATTTGTATTCTCCTTGCAACCTGTGTGTACCTGTGTATGTGTGTGTGCGTGTGTGTGTGTGTGTGTGTGTGTGTGTGTATGTGAGAGAGAGAGAGACAGAGAGAGTATGTGTGTGTGTGAGAGAGAGAGAGAAAGAGAGACAGAGAGACAGAGAGACAGAGAGACAGAGAGAGTTATACCAAGTTGCATTTCAACTATCTATGTAGTTCAGGATGATTTTTGAACTCCTAGTTCTTCCTTACTTTACCCCCTAAGTGATAAGATTGCAAACATGTCTCACCATGAGTGTTTTGTTTTGTGTTTGTTTGTTTAGGTCTCTAATTGATACAAGATATTATACACTGAAGTATTTTATGTGTTCAAGGTTTATCACATTGAACAATTCATTTCAGATTTCACATTCTTATTTAAAAATCAGAACAAACCATCACCTAAAAATTATTGGGATATACATAGAAACAAAAGAAACAGAAAAATTAAGTCTCTGAAATAAATTATTCACAGACTTATGGGTCTATGCATCATTTAGTTGACTATAATTGTTTTCTCTATATGTGAATTTTTTTACCTGTAGTTTGACTATTTCTTTCCAACTCAACAACAATAGCTGGTAGTTGCAGCAGCTTCCATCTGAACAAATCACCTAGGTGGTCTGGACTTCATTTATTCACGCTAAGCACAAATTCTTATTTATAGCACTAAGTTTTTAGAACTGTGGTGTTTTCTCTTTGAAGTGAGTGTCAAGGAATAAACAAATATTTTCTTCAAAGTTTTCATCCATAAATTAAAAAGTAAATCTCAAAATCAATTATAATGGGAATATAAAATCTTCTCTTAAGTCTTGGTGACTTGCTCACTCCCCTTTTCTTCCAGGCATCCATAAGAGTCCATCACCTCTCACCAAGCATTTATGGCAACAACCATTAAATAAAATTTGTAAGCAAAGCCTATTTGTCATAACTTGAAGCATAATTACTGAGTTGTTTGTGACAAGGAAACATATTTCCAGTAACATCAAAAATAAAATATCTTTGTTCTTAAACATTTGATTTCTTGAAACTTCATTGAATTGTGTATGTCTGTGCATATTTCTAACCACTGTACATATAACTATGATCAAGTGATAACTAAAACTTGTTTTCGCAGAAGTTAAATATATTACAGTGGCAAAGGGAAGTGGACATTAAGCATCCCCATATGTACATAAGGTACTAAGGTGGGAAGATAAAAACTGGGTGAGGGTGAAGAACTGCATTCAGAAGCTATGATTTTCTCCCCAGAATCATATATTGAAAGTCAGCGCTGGACTTGGTGCCAAATACCTTTAACTGCAGTCTTTGGAGGGCAACGGCAGATGGATCTTTGTCTTTGAACCCAACTTGGTCGACATAGCTAGTTTTCTGTGTCATAGTCTACCTTGATGTTCATATTTCTGCAAACAAACAAACAACAACAAAAAGAAACACCACCACCAACAAAAAACACCATTGCCACAACCAACTTGGTAGGAAAGTGGGGTTGTTTGTTTGTTTGTTTGTTTGTTTGTTTTCAAGCTCACATCTGATAGTCTTCTGTTTAAGGAAATTACAGCAAAAATTCCAGTGAAGAACCTGAGGGCAGGGATTGATTTAGAGGCCATGGAGAAGTGTTAGCTGGCTTATTCCCCATGGATTAGCCATTCTGCTTTGTTATAATGTCAAGGACAGTTACCCAGGATAGCATCAGGCAAGGTGAGCTAAAACCTCCCATATCAATCAACTATCCAGAAAATACATCTCATGTTGCCTACAGGCCAGTCAGGTAGGGCCATTTTCTCAGGTGAAGTTCTCTCTTAAAGAAAGACACCTTTTAAGAACTATACAAAGAATCAACAAAACGAGGAGCTGGTTCTTGGAAAAAATCAACAAGATAGATAAACCCTTAGCCAGACTAACCAGAGGGCACAGAGACAGTATCCAAATTAATAAAATCAGAAATGAAAAGGGAGACATAGCAACAGAAACTGTGGAAATTCAAAAAAATCATCAGATCCTACTACAAGAGCTTATACTTAACTTTAAACTTTAAGGTTTGAAAACCTGGATGAAATGGACAACTTTCTAGATACATACCAGGGGCCAACATTAAAAACAGGGTCAGATAAATCATCTAAATAGTCCCATATGCCCTGAGGAAGTAGAAGCAGTCATTTATAGTCTCCAATCAAAGAAAAGCCCAGGACCAGATGGGTTTAGCAAGGAATTCTATCAGATCTTCAAAGAAGAGTTAATACTGATACTCTTCAAACTTTTCCATAAAAGAGAAACTCAAGGAACAATACCCAACTCATTCTATGAAGCCACAATAATGCTTATACCTAAACCAAACAAAGAACAAACAAGGAAGGAGAACTTCAGACCAATCTCCCTCATGAACATTGATGGAAAAATATTGAACAAAATCCTGGCCAACCAAATCAAAGACTGCATCAAAACTATAATTCACCACGATCAGGTAGGCTTCATCCCAGGGATACAGGGATGGTTCAATATATGGAAATCAGTCAATGTAATCTACTACACAAACAAACTAAAGGAAAAAAAACCACATGATCATTTAATTACATGCTGAAAAGGCTTTTGACAAAATCCAGCATCCCTGATAAAAGTCTTGGAGAGATTGGGAATCCAAGGCCCATACCTAAACATAGTGAAAGCAATATACTGCAAACCAGTAGCCAACATCAAGTTAAATGGAGAGAAACATGAAGCAATCCCACTAAAATCAGGGACCAGACAAGGCTGAACACTCTCTCCCTATCTATTCAATATAGTACTTGAAGTCCTAGCCAGCAATCAGGCAGCAAAAGGAGGTCAAAGTTATACAAATTGGAAAGGAAGAAGTCATAATATCACTATTTGCAGATGATATGATAGTATACTTAAGTGACCCCAAGACTTCCACCAGAGAACACCTAAAGCTGACAAACAACTTCAGCAAAATGGCTGGATATAAAATTAACTCAAGCAAATCAGTAGCCTTCCTCTACTCAAAGGATAGACAAGAGGAGAAAGAAATTAGGGAAATGACACCCTTCACAATAGCCCCAAATAATATGACAAATCTAGGTGTGACCCTAATGAAACAAGTGAAAGATCTATATGACAAGAACTTTAAGTCTCCGAAGAAAGAAATTGAAGAAAGTCTCAGAAGGTGGAAAAATCTCTCATGTTCATGGATTGGTAGAATCAATATAGTAAAACTGGCCATCTAGCCAAAAGCAATCTACAGATTCAATGCAATCCCCATCAAAATCCCAAAACAATTCTTCATACATATAGAAAGAACAACTCTCAAATTCATCTGGAATAACAAAAAACCCAGGATAGCAAAAACTATTCTCCACATCAAAAGATCTTCTAGGGGAAACACCATCCCTAACCTCAAGCTCTACTACAGAGCAGTAGTGATAAAACTGTTTGGTATTGCTATGCAGACAGGCAGGAAGATCAATGGAATAGAATTGAAGACCCACTAAAACCATCGGGTCCTGTGCTTTCTTTGGTTGGAAGACTTTCATGACCCCTTATATTACTTTGGGGGTTATGGGACTGTTTAGACGATCTATTTGATCCTGATTTAATTTTGGTATTTGGTATCTGTCTAGGAAATTGTCCATTTCCNATAGAAGCAACACTTTAAAAGTTTTAAAGTAGACAAAGTAAACAATTCAGAATCAGAATACATATGAAGTATCAACTAAAACTAATTGGTGAATGGAGGGAAAATACTGTTTTGTTTTGTAGTCCCTACATTAATGAAATTCCATACATATTTGACTATATCTTACCATGTGGATGAAACCAACTTTTTCCTAATGTTTATGTTTTTATATCCAATCAAAAGTGCTGAAGTTTGAGAACATGGATCACTTTTGTTAATAAAAAATGTGCTTTTTCTTTTCTTATAAGAATTGGGGTTTTCGTCTATTTATTTATTCATTTATTTATTTAATTGATTCCCCCCTCCTGGTCCACCCTCTGTTGTTCCACATCCCATAAATACTCCCTACACCCCTCTATCCACAAGGATGTTGCCACCCCCAACCCCCACCAAACTAGACCTCAAAACTCCCTGGGACCTCCAGTCTCTTGAGGGTTAGGTACATCTTCTCTGAACCCAAACCTAGCAGTCCTCTGCTGTATATGTGTTAGGGGCCTTGTATCCTCTGGTGTATGCTGCCTTGTTTCTGGTCCAGTGTCTGAGAGATCTCAGGGATCCAGGTTAATTGAGACTGCTGGTCCTCTTACAGGATCACCCTCAATGTCTTTCAGCCTTTCTCTAATTCAACCACAGAGGTCAGCATCTTCTCTCTATTGGTTGGGTGCAGACATCTATACCCAAGTCTTTCAGCTGTTTGTTGGGTCTTCAGGTACAGTCATGATTGTTCCTTTTTAATGAGCGCTCCATAGCCTCAGTAGTAGTGTCAGGCCTTGGGGCCTCCCCTTGAGCTGTATCCCACTTTGGGCCTGTGGCTGGACCTGCTTTACCTTGGGCTCCCATCCATTTCCATCCTTGTAGTTCTTTCAGACAGGAACAATTATGGGTCAGAGTTGCGATTGTGGGATGACGCCCTCTCCCTCATTTGGTCCATCTTCCTGCTGGAGTTGGCCTCTATAAGATCCATCTCCCTACTGTCAGGCATTTCATCTAAGGTCCTTCACTTTGAATCTTGAGAGTCTCTTACCTCCCAGGTCTTCAGTGCATTCTGGAGGGTCCTCACAAACTGCTATCTCCTGAGTCGTTTCCATTCTTTCTGCTAGGCCTCAGGTTGATAGTTGATGCAGGCAAGGATGTGGAGAAAAAGGAACAATCCTCCATGATTGGTGGGATCGCAAGCTGATACAACCACTCTGGAAATCACTCTGGCTGTTCCTCAGAAAATTGGACATAGGGGGTATTACCTGGGGGGCCCAGCTAGACCACTCCTTGGCATAAACCCTAAAAATGCTCAAATATATAACAAGGTCATATTCTCCACTATGTTTATAGCAGCCTTATTTATAATAGCCAGAAGCTAGAAAGAACCCAGATATCCTTCAACAGAGGAATCGATACAGAAAATGTGGTACAATTACACAACGGAGTTCTACTCAGCTATTAAAAACAATGAATTCATGAAATTTTTACGCAAATGCATGGGACTTGAAAATATCCTGAGTGAGGTAACCCAATCACAAAAGAACACACATGGTATGTATTCACTGATAAGTGTTTATTAGCCCAAAAGATCAGAATACCCAAGATACAATTCACAGACCACACGAAGTTCAAGAAGAATGAAGATCAAAGTGTAGGTGCTTTGGTCCTTCTTAGAAGAGGGAAAAAATATTCAAGGGAGCAAATATGGAGACAAAGTAAGGAACAGAAACTAGAGGAAAGGCCATCTAGAGACTGTCCCACCTGGGAATCCCTCCCATACACAATCACCAAATGCAGACACTATTTGGATGCCAAAAAGTACATGCTGAGAGGAGCCTGATATAGATGTCCCCTGAGAGGCTCTGCCAGTGCCTGACATAAACAGAGGCAGATGCTCAAAGCCAACCATTGAACTGATCATGGGGTCCCCAATGGAAGAATTGAAAAAGCACTGGAGGTGCTAAAGGGGTTTGCAACCCTATAGGAAGAACAAAAATATCAACCAACCAAATCTACAAAGGTCTGAACCACCAACCAAGGAGTAAACATGGAGGGACCCATGGCTCCAGCCACATGTGTAGCAGAAGACTGCTTTGTTGGGCATCATTGGGAGAAGAGACCTTTGGTCCTGTGAAGGCTCCATCCTCAATGTAGTGGAATGCAAGGGCAGGGAGGCAGGAGTGGGTGGGTGGGTGG